>APFE030800148.1:0-17179 GCA_000404065.3 Pinus taeda
GCAAGGAATTACACTACACGTGGTTAATTATGTTGATCCCGTTAGTGACATGGAGGATGCTTGATGAGAGCTAGTTCTCACAACATGATCCAGATTTATGCAAGGCTATGAAATTCACCTTGTTGTGGGCGATGAAGGATCCTGAATGTGTCATGGAAACAACGATATTTTGCGTCTTGTTTGAGTATAAGTTGCAGATGGTGATTAACCAACGGTCACGTTTATCACCAAGTCTACATGTGCAATATGTTAATATCACATATTTCAAGGAATATTTTCATAATATGTCTATCCGCATAAAGACGGATGCCATGGTCACATGGAATAAGTTTCCATACTTAGTCACAAAGGATGAAATTATGGGGGTCATCAACAAATGGCCAAGTGAATGGCTCACCCCATCGAACGCAGGCACAATAACAAGTAAGGTTGTAGAAGGCACAACTATGAAAGTAGTAGAGAAAGACAAGAAGAAAGAAGCACATAAGGCTTCTCCAAAAGAAAAGTCTATGCAAAAAGAAAAGGCCATGCATCGAAAAGAGGCCTCTGCAAAGGAGAGGGAAGCACTGAAAGAAAAGGTCTTTGGAAAGGAGAAAGCTGCAACCATGCCGCAGGCAACTATTGACCTCAATGAACCTGAAATGAAGTGCATCGATGTGGAGATCAAGATCAGGATGAAGAGGAAGGGGCACAAACTTGGAGTCCCCCTTCATACTCAAGAAGAGGCAGAAGCAAAGTTCCATGAGACCTCGCAAGAAGAAAAAGTCTAACAAGTCTACGAGTGTGATGCCATTGGTCCTCACGGAGGGGGACCAATATTAAATCAATGATGTGGTCCGCAACACCACAATAACTATTTGGGGACACATTAAGGACCAGTACCATCAGGAATTGGACAGGGTACAACAGGGCCTGAGGGAATTGCAAGTTTAGGTAGGAGTAATTCAAGCGAGCATAGGATAAGCGAGCTTGAAGGAAGTGAGCATGACAACCTCAACAATAGAGATCACCAAAAACCTCCACAAAGTGTAGTTACTAGAGGGATCCTTTCATGTTAAGACTTCAGAGGACAAGGCATGCCTATTTCATTTGAAGAATTTCAGCCTTAACCTTGGAGTGCTTCCTACTCAGTCATTGCATGATTTGCATTAAGGAGTATCAAATGAGGTCAGGGTCTAGGAGAAATGGGCATTATTGGTTATCAACGAAGTCAAGACTAAAAACCAGAAAATGTTCAAGGAAAAGGCACAGGTGCTCAACGAACGAGAAGAGGTTGTTGCACATAGTCAACAACTAGAACCAGTGATAGCATAGGTCGGCAGTGATCCTCTTGAGCTCCAAATTTCAACAGAAGTGACCTCTACAGAGAAAATAGAGAATTTTGTTGCTGTGGTAAAGGAGTCAAAGGAGGAAATTGGCAAGGTCCACTTTGAGATGCAGCTGTAGATATCCGAGCTTCAACTTAAGTTGCAACCAAGTACTCCTATGGAAGTCAGAGAGTAGCGTGAGGCTGCTATTAAAGAGAACATGAATACTCTAGAAGTTGCAGTAAAGGATTACAACCAATTGTTTGAGAAGCCCATGGATATGTGGACCTCGCTACAGGAGGATCCACACTTGCATAAAATTGAAGCAGATATTTGAGAAAAAAAGGTGCAATTCGAAGAGATCGTGCATACAACGCAGACCTTAGCACTGATGCAAAGGTTCACCAGACTACAAGAGTGAAATTTCATCCTGACCCAGATTGATGAGCTACGTCGGAAGGCCTACATCATATCCTCAAGGATGCAACCCTGGGCTGGTGAGGCAAGCAAGTTGACACAGACAATGCAGAGCAAGACAAAGGCTATGCAATAGACATAGAGAACCATGGGCCTTGTAGTCGAAGGTCCAAACACAGATAAACCGGTTGAAGAGATTCATTAGGTTGTTGCACAGGGAACAATAGATCTTCAAGAATTTTAGACAGAGTTAAGAAGTTTGCAAGCAAAGATCGAGGAAATACTAGTAGAGTGACTCGGGATGAGTCACAACTTTGTGTTGGGTCCTATTGGGATGGGGTCCCCTGGGGTCAAATTTTGTAAATTTTTTGTTAATATTGTAAAATCTCTACATTTTGAGGAGTGGAGCACGAGTAGCACAGGTCAATAGGATTCAAACGGGATTTAGCAAGGTCAAAACCCCTTAGTTTGTTAAAGAGTCAAGTTTTTTTTTGACTCGCCCATGATTCACAGATCATGTTATTGTAACGAAGAAAGATAAAAGGAGTGATATAATAGTTATAGGAATCAATCCATGATCTAAGTAAGAAGTGAAAGCTTTGGGTATGGTTTTTGTACTTAGGAGGGGGGAAGGCTCCTATAGCTGTGTGCGTAGAGACCTTGGTAAGTCCGCAGCTGCGTGTACAGACCCCTGCAGCTATGTGCGCATGGTTGTAAGAGTCTCTAATTGAAGATCTAAGCATAATAAAGGTTTTTTTGAAGAGTTAATTGCATATTTGTGTATTGTTGTCTACCTCTGAATTTACTGTATTTATGATCTTATTGAATGCAATTAATCTAAAAAATTATGTAATAAATGCGTGAAGAAGTAGATCTACTTATTTATATGCTTTTATGAATGTTTAGCACAATCAGTGAAGGGTATAGATCTGTTAACTATTATTTCCTGTAATTTCCAGATTTTAAGGGTTAGGTTTCACGAAGGTTGAGATAAAGCCCTAAGTCTAACAAAAACACATCACATAGTCCTTTGGATGTAGAAACCTAGTTCGAGCATCCCCCAATATTGCCTCGGGTGAGACTGCAGCCTGCACTGTGCGGGTTGTTGCCGAAAGGGCCAGTAGTGTAGGGTTTTGTTGGTTCACACATCTAACTCTGAACCTGGGTCCAACCCCCCTCAAACCAACAATTCCCCTAAGGAGGAGGGGTTTGTAACAACCATGGGTTAAAAGTTCATGTAATAAAAGTTAATAAAGGAAAAAGAAGACCAAGTTCAAATGAAACTTATTCCAAGCTGAATGTTGGGAAAAATATCCTAGTGGGCACCACTTGTTTTGTTTATGGCTAAGGGAAATCAACAAAGGGAATGGTAGAGGCTTTGAAAAAGTAAAGAGGCTTTAATTGACATTTTATTGATGAAAATAAAGGAAATTAGGAGAAAATGGAGGTCAAAGGTCATAGGTTGCATGTGAGGAGGAAATTGAAGGAAAATGGAGGAAAAATGAAGAAACTAGAGGCATCAATAATAAAAGAAATCAGAGCATTAGTCGCTAGCATTTTGTCAATTTAGTTTTGGAATTAGTTTGAGAGAGTAGAAAAGAACCAAGAGGAGAAGTAAAGAAAGCAATCAAAGGAAGGACAAGGAAAGCAAAGGAAATCAAGGATCAAGCAAGGAAAATTTGGATCAAGCAACTTTAGTAGGAATACTTGTAGGTAAAAAGTTGCATGTATAATTTCCTAGCTAGTACTGACATGCATGGTATGTATATGTTGGTATTTGGTTCTTTTGTTATCTTTGGCACGGATTTTGTCGGGTTTTGACATTGGATTTTAGCCTTGCCTTCCCATTTATGAATAGCCATGGTGTGATGGGACTTTTATTGGTTTGAGATTTGGATTGCTGAAAGATTTTGGATCTAGGTGAGGTGGTCTCAGGAAAATTCCCAAAGGCCTAGGAATCCCTTGACTAGTAATGGTGAGATACATGGTAAAGTATGAGGGTGGAGACAGGAAAATTCCTCAAGGCATTGGAGAAGAAATTCTAAGGCATCCAAGATTGATTTAGTTTTATGATCTCAACACTGGTTTAGGTGAGATCACGGTATGGAGAGGCTTCTAGATTCCCTTAGTTATTATGGATTGGTTTATCCCATGAGATCCCACATTCATGCTTGGAATATGGCACGGGGGTGACAGGTTGAAAAAAGGATTTGGTTTAGCCAATCTATGGTCAGGTGTAAAGTGAAAGTCTCGAAGTTGGTTGGAACTTTCCTATGTTTAATAAGAGCTAATTTTCTCTTTCTTTTGATGAGTAAATGTACTTGTTATTATGTGGCTCTAATCATTGTTCTCTCATTGTTATTTATTTGGTTATATGCTGGTTATAAGCATGGTTATTTGACAGTTCTTAGTCAAGGCTCTTTCCATGATTTTACTCATAACTAAATGAATAATGAATTCAAGATCTAATTGATGCTATGAAAACTAATGTGGTAAGGAAATGATCCTTTTTGTTAAACCTCATACAAGTTTTTAGCTCCTTATGCTTAGAATTGCTTTCATGTCCCATAGGTTGCATGGTTATGAAGTGTTTGACAGAATGTCAGTCTCGGTTGGGGAAGGTAAGTTCAAGTCTTGGTTCTAGTCTTTGTTTTCAAGAAATTTTTCCATGTTATCTATCATCTCTAGAAGTTTTCACTAAGTTCTAGGTAGAGGCCTGAGTCCTGACCCTAAAAAGGTGGCTCAAAATTCAAGGTTGTTGGCATAACACTGAGTAGAAAAGTTCATAATCGCATTGAGGTAGGATTATGGATATGTCCAGAGGGCCATAATCACTGGCATGCCTTGACAAGGGAGCGACTGGGGCTTTACGGTAGTGAAAAAGAGAGTCATGTAAGGGGTTGGGCACCTGAAGGGGTTGGGTTGCTCATGAAGGTCCTGTAACACCTGAGGGAAGTCAGTAAGGTCTTAAGTGGGCAACCCCATTTCCTTAAGGTAATTTAGGAGGTTAAGTCTTATCATAGTGACCCTCAACTCATGCTTACCTCGAAAAAACTAGTAAAAGTGGGTAAATATGGGAGGAGGCGGTTACATAGGACATAATCACTACTTTTAGCCAGTTCATATTTTTATCTTTTAGATGACCATTATAAGCACACAAACCAAGAGAGCTTCTTGTGAATGCACCTTCATCTGTCTCATCCTTCTTTGCAATAATAAGAAAATATTGAAACTTGCTCTTAGCCAAAGGGATTGCTAAGAAATATGCTTTCGGGCAATCATAGTTTGGATCATGAAATTAAAAACAATCCTCTTGAACATTCTCAAATTTCTAAAAATATGAGTTTGCAATTAAGAGCATGCTATCAGGATGACAATCTTGTGATAGACAATTGTTTTGATCATACTTAGCTAGCTTGTTAAGATAGTGAAGACCCAACATGACCATCAACGAAGGTTGAAATGCCTTAACCATGTGAAAAGTACTTGAAGGATGATATGTGAAACCATGAAGATAAAAGGATGTAAAAAAAAAGCCATTAGATGTGATGATGGAAAAATGATAAGCTAAATGACAGTTGTCAGAGACAAAATCATGGTCAGGTAGACTGATTAAAACATTAGATTCCCGATTTGTAGTTAATAAAGATAAATCAAATTGAAAATCTACGATAATTCTTTGAGTAATAGAATCAACTTCCTCGCATGCCAAATGTGATAAATTGTTTTCCCGTAACTAGTGAGAAACTTTACAAGCATAAAAATCATCAAAATAATTGAAAAGGAATGCTAGTATAATGAACGTAAAAAACCGAAAAAATAATAAGTTTTTCAAATTGAGTTGAAGTCATCTGATGTCTCTGCAACGAATTCACAGTAAAAAAATGCACGAAACCCTAGGCGCCACCGTGAGCATCTGCGTAAGCCACTGCAGGCTTGGTCACTGACAATCCTATGGCATCAGCTGCAGGAGGGGAGCACTCTGCCTCCCCTCCACTGGATAAGCCCATCAATGACAAGAAAAAACTGACAGAGAATTCGCTCCATGCAAACGCAGTCCCAGAATCGGCAAAAGACAACTCATGGATGCAAAAAGAACAGCCGGACCAAGATCAAAATACAGAAGACGACGCAAGCAATAGCAGGCACAATACAACGAAAGCAACTCAAACTAAAGCAACCTCTGCAACCTGTATTCCAAAAGCAGCAGAATTGATCAAGGTCGAACTGCCAAGCCACCACATCAATGAGGAAATCCAATACATGCAGGACTATGCACTCATTGGAAAGTTCTTGGGATTTTGGCCCACCGAAAAGGCTCTACAAGGTTGGATCGCTTCAAAATGGAAGCCCAAAGGACAAGTGACTCTACAGCTTGGCCCAAAGGGCTTCTTCACAGCCATTTTCAACTGTCTAGAAGACAAAACCAGAATATTCGACGGAGGACCGTACTTCTTCAACTCTTCAGGCTTGTATCTCACGGAATGGAAGCCCCGATTCAATCCTGATAAAGAGGACTTCAGCTGGGCCCCTGTATGGATCAGAATGTACTCCCTTCCCGTGGAGTACTGGAGAGAAGAAACACTAGCAGGCATAGGCAACAAGTTGGGGACCTTCATCAAAGTTGCAACTGAAACCAAGACGCGCAAATACACCTCATATGCCAGGATCTGTGTTCAAATACACCTAACCAAGACCCTAGCAGCTACGGTAAGTCTCTTTCACGATGACTTTGAATGGAAGCAGACTTTAGACTATGAGCATATCCCTTTTCGCTGTAGGAAATGTCATGAACATGGCCACCTCTTCCGTGATTGTCCACTAAATGTGCAGCCCAAGTCTTCCCCCAATGAAACCACCACTGACCCAGAAGGCTTTACAAAAATTCTCAACCGCCGTCGTCATGCAAGGAAAAACCAAGCAAATCCGCCTCCGCCTCAAGCCTCAAAGGCGATCCCCAATAACTGCTTTTCTGCTTTAGACTCTTTTGATCCTCAATCCAGCCCCAATGCCGCTAACCCTGATTCTTTGCACCCATCCCCGCCCATCCCCAATCACTCCACTCCCCCTTCCTCCTCAGATCCAGCCTCCTCCAAAAGTGTTGACCCTCCCTCTGCTGAAAAATCAGTCTCTGCTTCAAAGCTTGGTCTCCCTCACCCTTCCAAGGGGAAATCTCTGTTGAAAGAAAACACACAGGCTTCAGAAATGGATCTTGATGTAGCCTTAGCCTTAAGCCTTCATGAAGAAGCAATGGGAGAAACCATTACAGCCTCTGCTAACATGGAGGAAGATCGTGAAGATGTAGATCTAGAAGAGTTCAACATCTCCAAGCTTGATATCTCCAAATTGGAAACAACGTGCCAGCAAAAAGAGTATACCTCAATCCCTCCTTGGCAAATAGACAAAATTGAAGGAGTCCTAACAAGGGTTCAGCATCATAAAAGTCTGGGCATCCAAGGAGGAAGTCAATGGGATGGAAGGAAAATCCTTAAAGAAACAAAGAAACGAGGTAGAAAAACAGATCTACAGAGAACAATAGTAGTTGGAGAACTACTCATGGATTCGGGGCAATTCCCCAAGCTGACCAAGTTTTACAAACCCAAAGCTCAATCTCCATGAAGCTCATCTCATGGAATGTAAGAGGACTCAACAGTCCCTCGAAACACAGAATGATAAAAAATTTGATAATGCAAGAAAAACCAGCAATAGTCTTTCTTCAGGAAACAAAATGCAGCAGCACGACAATAGATAGATTCAGCAATAAAGCATGGGCGGGAAGCAGTTCAATCTCAGTAGATGCATCAGGGGCTTCTGGCGGTCTAGCCATTCTATGGAACCCACAGATCGTATCTCTGGATAATTTTCACGGCACTCTGCATCTCATACAGGCAACATTCCACCTCATTGGAACCCAAATCCATGGGCATCTCACTAATGTTTACTTCCCGCAAACAATTCAGCAAAAATTGGACCTCTTGGAAACGATCTCCCTCCTCAATGAACAAAGACGCTTCCCTTTATGGATAGGAGGAGGCGATTTCAACATAATAAAATCTATGGAAGAGAAACAAGGGGGGCGCACCAGGCTCGACAGTCATAGCAGCGGCTTCAAGCATTTTATACAAAACAACCGGCTTATGGACGTATCTACCTCTAATGGTATACATACATGGTTGAACAGGCGTAAAGGAGCTCACTATATTGCCTCACGACTAGATCGGTTTTTAATATCAGACAATGCCATCCACCTCGGAGGCAATTTCAGTGCAGCCATTATCCCACAAGGAGGCTCGGACCACTGGCCCATTCTTCTCCACTGGTCACGACCAAGCAACTGTAGCAATAGACCCTTCCGATTCGAAGCCTTTTGGCTCCTAGATACCAAGTCCAACGAAGTAGTAAATCAAGCCTGGAAATCTTTCATCCCGCCAGCAGGAGCCAAGATGTACCAGTTCCAGCAAAAACTGAAACATCTGAAGCAAACTCTTAAAATATGGAACCGAAATCATTTTGGCAACATACAGGAAAGCAGACAGAAACTGGAACAACAAATGAAAGCACTGCAACAAACTTTCATTTTGGAAGGACGCACAGAAGAGCAAATCCAACAGGAGCAGATCCTCTGGAATCAAATTGAGGAACGTCAAAAACAAGAGGAAATTCTATGGCGGCAAAAGTCCAGAATAAGCTGGCTTAAAGAAGGTGAGAAAAATACAAAATTTTTCCACAAATCCACCATCCAAAAGCGCATGCACAACAAAATTATCTTTGTTGAAAATCAGCAAGGTGAAAGAGTAGAGGCTCATGAAGATATGGAGAAAGAATTCACTGGATACTTCAAGGATATTCTAAAGGAACCCAGCGGTAATAGGGACGAGGCAATCCGGGAAATCACACAGCACATTCCTAAAATTATCAATGAGGATCACAATACTCAACTGCTCCAGCCAGTTTCACTAAAGGAAGTAGAAGAGGCAATGGCTCAGCTCAAAGATGGCAAAGCACCCGGGCCAGACGGATTCACAGCCAATTTCTTCCACGAATTCTGGGAACTCATCAAAACTGAAGTATGGGAGCTGGTGGAAGAATCCCGTAGCATGCACTGGGTCCTCCCGGCCTTAAACTCAACCTTTATTGCCTTCGTGCCTAAAGAAGTGGCATCAAACAAACCTGAGAAGTACAGGCCAATAGCGCTTTGTAATGTTATTTACAAACTTATCTCAAAAGTCATTTCAAACCGCCTCAAACCGCTATTACCCCTGCTCATATCTCCAGAACAGACGGGGTATGTTGAAGGCAGGCAGATTATGGATGGAATAATCCTATCAAATGAAGTCATACACTCATTAAAGATGCTCAAGAAACTAGGTATGCTTCTCAAACTAGATCTTTCCAAAGCTTTTGACAAGTTAAGTTGGAATTATATTCACAAAATGCTGCTAGCATTTGGCTTCAATGCAACCTGGACCAGATGGATCATGAACCTCATCACATCTCCCAGTTTCTCAGTCCTTTTGAATGGCTCACCCTCACCCCCTTTTTACCCCACACGTGGTATCAGGCAGGGGGACCCCTTATCTCCGTTCCTCTTTGTTCTCATGGCTGAAGGCCTTAGCAGGCTGCTCAAATCAGCTGTGTCCTTCCAAGTTCTCAAAGGCATACCCCTAAAAGGTCGTGCTCCTCAAACGCATCAGCAATTTGTTGATGACACTATGCTTTTTGGACATCCTTCAGTTAAAGAAGCCTCTGCTTTCAACTCACTTCTATCCCTTTTTTCTGAAGCCTCTGGCACTTCCATTAACGCTGCAAAATCCCAACTCTTTTTTTTCAATACTCCCCCCTCAACGCAAAGGACCATAGCCCGAATACTGGGATTCACAATCTCCCACCTGCCCTCTAAATACCTGGGCGCTCCCCTTTCTGATTCAACAATCAAGCAGGTATCCTGGAGATCACTGCTGGACAAATTAGATTCAAAGCTCTCTTCATGGACTTTCAGAGCTCTAAATTTGGCAGGTAGGCTCGTTCTCATCAAATCAGTCTTACAAGCTATGCCGCTCTATCTCTTTTCCATCTTAGCAGCTCCAAAAGGTGTTCTAAAAGCTATACGCAATCTCCAGAGAAACTTTCTCTGGGGATCTACAAGCATGAACAGGAAGTGGGCTCTAGTCAAATGGACAGAGGTTTGCAAAACTAAATTAGAAGGAGGGCTAGGTCTTCGAGATCCGCTGCAAAGCAACAACACCATGGGAGCTAAAATCTGGTGGAACTGGGTAACCAAGCCCAATACCCCCTGGACCCAACTATGGAAAGCCAAATATGCCAGAGGCAGCCAATGGAATGACCTCATCCGAATCAACCCAACTTCGCAGGGATCACTCATTTGGAACAACGCAAAAAATCAAAGTAGCTTCATTCAAGAACATAGTTTTTGGGAAATTCACTCAGGTAAAGCCGCCAGATTCTGGGAAGATTCCTGGCAGCAACTTCCCAAACTAGCCAATTTATTCCACAAACCTCTATGGCAGATCCAAATGAATCAAGGAAGCATCCCTTTGGTTCATCAATTCTGGCAGCCCTCTCCAACCCATGACTTTCAAACATGGAAACCGGCAAGACTATGGCAAATAGACTGGCAGGGAGAAGAATATACAGACATTGATCAGGAACTCAACAATAGGAAAATTCACCTCTCCTTACAACAGGACAAGCTCAGATGGGGCTACACAACCAAAGGTACCTTCACAACGAAAGAAGCTCATCACCTGCGCTATTCCAACCTCCAAGCGGATAAAGATCAACTCTGGGAAAAAGTTTGGCAAGCAGAGTTATGGCCCAAAATCTCCACTTTTCTCTGGCTACTCAGCAAAAAACGCATTCTCACCTGGGACAATCTAATCAAAAGAGGTTTTATAGGGCCATCCAGATGCCCAAACTGCAACATAAATTGTGAGACTATCTATCATCTACTGGAAGAATGTCCATTAGCAAAGAAAATTTGGGAGAAAGTCGAACACTGCAACATGAAGGCACACCCCAGGATGGAGGATATAACAGCAAATATAAGAACCTGGGCCAAAAATCCGTTCAAAAGCAGGATCCTCAATTCCTTATGGAACATCCTACCTGGCTTTCTATATTGGACCCTCTGGAAAGAACGTAACCACAGAATCTTCAACATCACTTCCAGATCTATAGACGACCTCTGGATTATTCTCAAAAAAAACATTCAAGAAACTCTGGCCATTAGAGCATGGAATGAAGAGGATTGGCCAGAAAGCCATCAGGAGCGATGCATTTTGAAGGAATGGAATCTTGAACTTAAGTCACCAGACATGACCACCATCAAACCCCCCACCAGAGCCGCTTCTCCTTCTTCTTGGTCCCCTCCTGCACCCAACTCCTTCAAGCTGAACTTCGACGGTGCTGCCAAAGGCAACCTTGGTCCGGCAGGCTTTGGAGGAGTTATCCGTAGCCACAATGGAGAATCAATGCAAGTATACTATGGCACAATGGGCACTGATACTAACAATGCCGCGGAGCTAGAGGGTCTTTGGAAGGGAATATGCATAGCGGATCAGAACCACCTCTACCCTCTGGAAGTTGAAGGCGACTCCCTTATACTCATAGCAATTGCTAAGAGAATACAAGCCGGAGCTAAAGCAGTCAAGGTAGCAAAAAGCTGGAGATTGCTAAGCCGTCTGGAAGCCTTGGAGGAAAAGCTCTATACTTCCCTAAATATAACCTTCCATCATGTAAGGAGAACAACCAACCAGGTTGCAGATCGGTTAGCAAATCAAGGGGTGTCACAGTCGATACCATACTTTTCAGGCCCTCTAGATACAGTTGAAGATGCTCAACTCAAACAGGATTGCATCTCTTTGGTGCAAAAAGATCTCCCCTCCCCGGATGCGGGTGCTTACGATGACTGAATGGCAGGTGGTGAGTCACATGGGTAGCTGTCAGCCCGGACAAGCCACCATTAACCTTCACGCAAAGCCATTAAATGCGCAGGTGAATTCATGCGAGGTGAAGAACCGTTCGGCTCCAGAGAAATTTTTGGGGACAGGGACAATCCTGGGGAAGGCAACTTGGGTTAAGGCGCCATTCAATGCGCGTCCTGGACAAAGGATTATGGCAATCCATAAGAGCGCTAACCATGCTGTATTCCAGCATAGCTTACAGAGACCTGAGCAGACTCTGAAGGCAATAGAGCACACCCTGGTCAGGTGCAGGATTTTACCAAGGATTCTGGTGAGCGATTGCAGAATGTCTGAGCGGCTAAGGATGAGCAGTCGCAGAGGAGGTTCGAGGGGCAGAGGAGGTTCGAGGGGCCGTCCTGCTCCTCAGAGGCCCGCCACTTCACCCGCTTCCTCTGTTGACATTCCTCCGGAACAAGGTAGCAGTCCGCGCAGTACAATTGGCCAGCAAATTGGAAGAGGAAGGGGAGAACCCATGGATTGCAGGCACTGGGAACATCCCGCGGTTAAATACCGCATACCCTGCACTCTGGAGAACAATACGCTGATTGTGTCAGTCACTGTTGAGCACTGTAGCGACCTTCGAAGGCCACGGGACAACCTGACAGTGCCCAAGGTTGATATGCAGGTCCCCAGGGTGGATTTAAGGCAACCCACTCAAGCTGAAGAAGCCGGAACCAGTGAAGTGCCTGCCCAAGGAGGGATACGCCCAGCTGAGGCGGAAGACAAGAAGGTCAAGGGGTTAAAGAAGGAGGATGAGCCTCACCTGACAGATGAGGAATAACACAGCAGCCTCTCCGCTCTCTTGGCCAGGAATGTAGCTCTCAGTCCATCTTTTCTCTGTTTTACTCTATGTGTTTGAATGTCAGTGCGTCAAGGTCCACCGTGAATGTCAGTCTACGTGTTGATATCAGTCCAGGTGTCGATTATGCCAAGTAAATGGGTCCTTAGTGTCAAGTTATCTGTCCGCTGTGTTGGCTCAAAAGCCTATTGTGTCGATTATGTGTTGGTTCAGTAGGTTGGAAGGGACTGGTTCTTTCTGCCAGATATACTGATGGATAGTCATGGAAAATTCTCTTCGGAGAAACAAGGCTTCAGCCTTTTTGTAAATCTGGATGTAAATTTTCGTTTTTTTTGTAATATAAATTAGCTCAGTCTTACAGAAAAAAAAAAAAAAATGAACGTAAAAAACCAATGAGGATGCAATGGATGAAACAGATGAACCTAATTCAACAAATAGCCCAAGCACTTGCCAACACTCAAGACGATCTCTGGTGTCATGAAGACATTCAAAAGAAAACTAAGAACCGCTTATTCACTATAACACTCAACAAATATGGACTTTTCGTCCAAAGGTTATCTCCAAATTGATTAGCTTTCATGATTCCACATATTTATGAAATTTATACACCCCAAACTCAAATTTAATACAATATATTTGTATGAGAATGAATTTAATACAAAAGTATGATAAAAAACCTAATATGAATGAATAGGAAAATTGTAACCAGGAATTCCAAAATCCATCAAGAAAGAGTTGCATCCAGTGAAACAATACGAGTGAAAGAATTTTGTGAGAAAATCCATATCTGACATGGTTTAGGAATTTTTTTAGGATTGCAAGATCATTACATAATCATCAACGAGAGTTGAAGTGTCTTAACTTCTTGACAAGTTTCGGAATTGTGGAAAGATAGATAAGAAAATTTTATCAAATGAGTCAGATTGAAAATTGCATGTGCACAATTGCTATTGATTAAGTTAACATGATCACCATTATCTAGATTGTAGTTATCTACATCACTAGTTTGATCATATTTTTAAACTTCAACAAAAAAATTACTTAAGTCATAATATTATTTTGATCACAAATCTAAAGATGTATGAATCGAAGAAATCTTGTGATCACACTGATTCAAAGAGTTCCCTCCATACAAAACAAGATATGATAAGGGATTGAATGGATGTTCTATAATTTCATTTCTTCCTTCTTCATCATGGATTCTATTACTATCCTATGTCATTTCAAGATTCAAATCGTGGGATAACAAATTTGAAGAGCATTGAGAGTCTCCATCACAATTTGATACATTGTAAAGAGTAGAGTGCAAAGGATAAGGAGTTGAAGAGGAAGAATTATTCATAAGTGAATTCTCTTTGGTTGAAATAGATTTAAGATATATATCTTTCGAAATAGAAGCTTATTGAGAAATTGAAAGTACAGTTGGTGCACCTGGGAATGCATGATCACATACATCAACAAAGTCATCATCATTGGAATGATTGTTTCCCAAGGCTACGGATCGATCGAAAGAATTGGTTGCATTTAATTCACTACAAAGATTATTGGATTGAAAATCATCCAAGAATGGAACTGCATCATCTTGACATGTGGTACTTTGAAAAAGGGAAGAGAGATCAAAAGTATCTTCAATTTCCTCCTCCTCTATCAGTGTAATGTGACAACCTTGTATTTGATCACAATTTGATCCAACAACTCAAAAATAAGGAGCGTGAAGGGCTAGTTATTAGAGTAGATTGATCATGCACATCATGATACACAATGTCATGACATGTAGATGATAGATGATGAAAAATGCCCCTTGAAGATGTAACACTTTCAATGGAGCTAGATTCAAGATTGATGTTGACGCAGGCTCACCCTGCAATACCCAGGATCTTCAATAATAATGAATATCTGTATGCATCTTTATTCAAAACTCCAATCACTGGCAATCTCACAACTGCACCATTTTACATGCGGAAGTTTATCTTTCATGTGTTTCAAAACCATTCACCATTGGTCTCATACTTTCATTAACGCCATCATATATGGAATAATCTCAAATGCAATATTCATTAGCATGCAAATTCATAACTTATGAATTCTTCCATTTAAAACCCAATGACTCAAATCATTCAAATGCTTATCAACCCCATACTTCGAAAAACCCCTACATTGAAAAATGTTGCAACATTGAGAATTCACCCAAAAAATTAGGTACATGTTTTTGGAATGCCTAGGGATTCCTTAGAGTCACAAGGAGATAAACATTTCCTCAATCTGTCATCTAAACTGGTTACCCTTTTCATATGAAATCTCACCCTGTCAAATAATCAGGCAAGGTAGTATATAACCAGCGCTGTCTTCACATGAAAAGCTGAATCAGTCTAAAGAGGAAAGGAACAAAAATGAAGCCAAACCTATCAATATCATCTAAAAAACAAACTTTCTGGTGCCAAATTCTTTCAGAGAAGTTTACCTCTCTCCAATTCAGCGAGGTATTGTTGGAAAACCTTCTGTGTCATCTTCAACTGCTCACCATCCTTACATGTAAACCATTCATTGAAGAAATCCACTCAAGAAAAGTGATTTGATAATTATAAAAGTAGAACAAAACAAAAAATCTGTTCTTCAGATGGACTAGTTCTGGATTCCGCTGACAGAGGGTTCCAATTTTTCTTGCATGCTACTCAAGTCATTCGCAGAGAGATTTTCCCCGATCTTATATTTTCCAGAATTGTCCAGAACTTGGCCTGAATGAAAATTACTATCATTATGGCAGGCAGACAGTTTTATGCGATCAATAGGTGACTCATTGCACAAATTAAGCCCTTCAAACTTGAATTTTTTTTTTTTGGAGTTGGCTGGACAGGATGCTCATCCTCTAGCTTTCCCTCAGGAATCAAACCACTTGAGGCCACAGGAGCTAAAGGAGCAGCAATTTTCTTTTTCATAACCCTTTGTGTCTATGGCTTACTACGCAATTACATAACCCAGCATTCCACGCTATTCACAATCTCTGTCAATTCAAATTAGACTTCATATATATAAACGTATTTAATTAATTCAGGGACCTGTTCATACCTGTACACGATGTCTCATACCTGGACCCAAACAGAAACTTCAAGGCCAGATTCGATTTCAATGCATTAACCAAATAGCAATTTCTGCTATTGAATGCGCTTAGACTGACACAATTTTACCATAGAGATTCACACAATCTGCAGATTCAAAATACTCCTTTTATGCAGAGTGTTAACGCCTTTCATGCATAAGGATTTTCTGAATTACTGGTACTCTTATCTTTACAATTCAATCAAAGTACAGGTCGATATTCATAGATGCGGATTTAACATTGCCATATTAAATTTAACTCTTCCAACTTACATTTACAAATTCCTTCACGTTGGCGCTATATTAACATTCCCATATTAAATTTAACTCTTCCAACTTACATTTACAAATTCCTTCATGTTGGCGCTATATTCAATCGACCGATATGTTCATCCATACATATACTTCCATCAATAATTCATATACAAATCTGAAACATTGTTTTTATATAAACAAAAAGAAGCTACTTACAAATTTATCTTTCGCTTGATATCCAATACTCATGGCCCTTTACAAATACTGAAGGCTTACAGCCTTGCTGTTCAAGCCTACTCTCAAATCCCTCAACCTCTCACAATCTCAATCCTATTTATACAATTTTAAAAGTAATCTAATTTGATGCTTTATCCCTTCAGTTCCTCAACAAACCCTTAAATCTCTTCAATATCCCTAAAAGATAGATTTTCATCCCTAAAACTTAGAAACTAATTCCAACTTAGGCTCCTTCATTAATTCTAATTTCTCTCACATTTACAATTTCTCACAAATAATTCATTAATATTTACATGAAATTTAATATTTCTTCAAAACATGAAACCCCCTAGCTTAAGTAAAATACAAGATGTTTTTCGGAGATGATGCTCTTGCATCAGACTCCCCATGTAAGAAAATTCATGACCACCTGGTCATAGGTCTGGATATTTCCTCCTGGATCCCAAATTTTATTTTGTAATTTTTCTTTGCTTGTCAATTGCTTTACTGTTGTTGTTAACTGTTGTTGTCCTCCAGGTTTCCATGTTTTGTGCTGTAGTGCTCCACTTGCTCTGCCTTCCCAGTCTGCAACAGTCTTTCTCTTGTTGCCTTTCCTTTTCTTTTTTGCTGCTGCTGGTCTCTTTCGAGATTCTTTTGTCATCAGTCTTCTGATACTTTCAATCTCTCGGTCCAAATAATCTCCCGGCTGTTGATTTCTTGCTGCCTGCTGAGCTAAGACGGCTTGCTCAGTTTTTACTTTCTCTATCTGTACTGTCACTTGCTGACTTCTTGCTTCTATGCTTGTTTCTGTTCTGACTGCCACCCGATCATCCATGCCCTCTTGTCTTCTGGAACATAAAACTTCTTCTTCCTTCATTTGATTTCTCAACTGAGTCAAATGTTCTACAACAATACCTGCATTCACCAAACACTTGTTAGAATAAAAAACAGAAGGCATCAGTGCCTTGTCCTCCTTTGCCAGCACTTCAGTATGCTGTTCTGAATTCTCCTCCACTATCAGCACATCAGTATGCTGATTCTCTTTGCCCAAAGAATCCTCTGAAGAATTCTCAAGACTGTCAACCAGTCTTTCTCCCACATCATCT
>APFE030800154.1:19067-46734 GCA_000404065.3 Pinus taeda
GGGGATTTCATTGATTAAGGTGTCTCGATCATCTTTTTTATTTGAAAGCTCTTAAGTTTGGACAAATTCATTTTGAGTTGTAACTGCAATTTATTTTGGTTCTGAAATAACGTTGTTTGAAGTATTTTCTTGTGTTTGTTCAACATTGTACAGAATAAAAGAATCGATGTCAGAATGAATGGAATAGATAGGAAATTTTGAGGCCTATCCTAGTTACTCACTACATATTTCATTAGGGTCTCTCTGTACAATTTTTTAGGATGTCCAAAGTCTGAAATTGTGGCATATGACATGTCAAGTTGCAAAGATCCTTGAAGTTTAGCCCCCTATGATCTAGACAATAGCATGCCATATTTAGGTGGTATATCAGCAACAACTATATCCATGAGAATGGTTTTGGTAGGATATTGTGCTAAGGAAACACACAGGTCTTTAATTAACCCTAGACACTTTACTTGACTTGAGTCAAATGAAAATAGGTCCTTGTAAGGCCTAGTAATGTCCAAGTTTAATTTTTCCATAATAGATTTAGGCATTAAATTATGTGAAGCCCTAGAGTCTAACATTGCATTGTGTAAGATTTTATCATGAATGTTAAGGATAATATAAAAGGGTGGTATCCCTCCTTCTAATGGATTTCCATTAACATCAGGACTGAATATAAGCTCACGTTGATCATCAAACAAGTTGACAGAGTCTTCATTCTCAATGAAGTTTAAGGTTTTGCTTATTTGAGATTTATAGGTTTCATTTTTAATCAGATCTGTTAAGGGAACTGATATTTTTAGTTTAGCCACCTCTGCTCCCAAATTGAAAGGAAGAGGGGCTTTCTCTATTTGAGGGCTTGGAATTTTCATGGCAGGAGTTTGAGTAGATTGTTCTTCTTTTTCTACATTTGAAGTATCTTTCTATGGATTTTCTAATATGGTGTTTGGAGATTTCTCCACTGTCTCCTTGGAGGGGATTGAAGTGGGTGGTTGATCATCAGGTGGTTGGTCATGGGTTATATCTACAATAGTGGGACCAGAAGGGTTCTGATTTGCTCTAGGGAGGATTTGGAGAGTTTTAGTAACTGGAGCTGTTTTGATTTTCTTAGGTTGATTTGGTACTTCTTTCTTGTTTTGGTCAAGAGTATCAATGTTCTTTTTGCTCCTCAAGTTGTACTATTTGTCCACTTCAAATATAGCATAATCATACCCTTGCTTATAATCGAATGATTATTTGGATTGGGTCTGCAATTGCTGAAGCATATGTAATTCCTTATCATCTTGAGTCAATAATATGATCTCCTCTCCATCTAATCCCATTAAGTTAATTTTTGTGTCTTGTTCAAGGTATTCTGAATGGGATGTTTCAACATAGTTTTCTTGAAAAGGACACCTAATATTCTGATCAGGTCCATTTTTTCCGGTATTTTTATTTTTATTCTTTCTAAAGTTTGGATTTCTCACTGGAGGTTCTTGTTGATTGTCCCATTGAAGCTTCCTTCCAATGTTCTCTATCCTATCCATCAAGTTTTCCATTCGTTTGGGTAGGACATCCATTTTAAGGTTAGAGGGTGAGGCTTCATCTTTCGCAGGTCCTCTCCTTTCATTCCTAACCCTGGCTCTTTTTTCTAGCAAGTTAGCTTCTACACTAACTACTACACTCTGCATGTCTTCTAAATTTTGAGGATTTCTCTCTCTAAGTTGAAATTCCATATCAGTATCAACCCCATCAAGAAACTTTATCAGAGCTAGGTCAAGTGGGGGTCTAAGATTGAATGGTATTGCATTGTATATATTGTTAAATCTGGTACAGTAATCCTAGACTGTTTCATTTGGTCCTCTTATGATGCTCTTGTATTTTGAAAGAATCTATAGAGGGTTATTTTTCTTTTCCCATCTATTTAAAAATTGTTGATAACATTCTTCTAAACTATCTATGCTATTAGCAGGCAATGCTCTAAACCATTTCCTAACATCACTAGCTAGAGTCTGAGCAAAAAGTCTCATTTGAACATCTCCAATATCAATTTCATGCAACTCAAAATAATTTGTCATCTTGTGTGCATGCTTCTATGCTATATAAGGTCTTATGCCATCAAATTGAACAATTTTGTTCTCGTAGTCTTGTGGCATGACACCCAGTGGAGCAGGTAACACAAGAGGGGCATATCTATTTGCCATGGCTCTAAGTTGGGCAGGGCTAAGAAGTGGAGTTGGGGTGGCAGGGGATGATACAATAGTTGATGGAGAACTAGGAAAAATAGGTGTTTGATGGGTAACGATAGGTTGGTAGGGAAATGAGGGTATGAATGGAGGTGAGGAATGAGCTTCAGAGGTGGAGGGTAATAATGGTGAACTAAAGGGACTTGAAACTATTTCAGAAAGATCAGGAATCTTAACTGTAGTAAGGGATGACTGAGGGGAATTTAAAATACACTCATAAATTGATTGATTTTCCTTTTGGACTTCAAGATATGAAATAAACTCTGGGTCTATAACTATATCATCAAGTGCACTTTTAGACCTAGTTCTCAATAGGGAAAGGTCAAATGACCCATCAAAGGGGAGGTCTTCTAAAAACAATGACTCATTAGGGCATGAATCTATTTTTATTGAAGGTGTTGGACTTACTAAACTTTCTTGTCTTTTGGATCTTCTCGAAATCAGGTTGGGATTATCCACTACTGGGGCAAGGTTTGGATCAGGATTGGCCCTAGTATAGTGAGTTCTCCTTAAAGCCAGAGTTTTGAAATTTTCCAGTTACTTTCCTTTTGTAAAATTTTGTAAATAACTTCTAATAGACCCTTCAAGAGGCTTGAAATAAAGATTTGAAATTTTATCAAAGGTTTATTTCCCCAGTATGGTCACCACTATGTTATCACTAAGAAGTTTTCCCTAGAAGTTATCAAAAGAAGGAATAATCCGAGGTAACCACAAACCAATATTCAGACTCAATTTCTAGCCAACCTGATTCCATAGAGGGCTCTCTCTTTATAATTTAACTTTGTATGGGTGAGGATTTTAGGCTAGTTCTTAGTGTTCATAAGGTTTTGATTTTTGTTGGGTGGTGGAATTCTAGGAAAAGATGGATAGAGCTAGTTTCTTCAAGACATTGGGCTATGGAGTCAATAAAAGGATAGCATATCTGCATCAAATCATTAAAGGGAATGTTCACAGGGCAAGCTAGCAAAGCAAAAGGCAAATCTTCAAGGGCTGATGGATGGAATGATTCTAACTAGGGTGAAGGGCACTTAAGAATCCTTGGACCGGGATCAAAATGAGGAAGAGAGGGTGATCATCAACAAAGGAAAATTAAGAATCCTTTACTACATAGACCAAAAAGGAAAGCCACAGAAGCTAAGGAGCAGCTAAGAATTCCCTAGCTAAGATAGTCTAGTAGAAAACATTAAGAATGTAAACAATCAAGACAAAGTGCATTTAAGCCAGTTTTGAAATATCATTCCTAGTTTAACATTCAGATTTCATAGAAACACATATGATTATTAAGAAACATAAGGAAAAAGAATAAACATGAGAGAATACTTATTTGATTTTTGCTTTACACAAGAATCCTGAAAAATATATGAGCTTTATTCCATGATCCAACAAACCAATCCAGTTTTTTGATACAATAGGACTTTGATTTGAGGGAAAAGTCTACAGAAATGTCTTTGAATCCACCCCAAATACTTTGAAATGTGAAGTATTTATACAAAAAATAATTACAAAATATCTCATAACAATTTGAGATTTAATTTAGGAAATAAAAATATCTTCAAGCATGAAGATAGAAACAGATGGAAAACTACATCTTGCTATCCCTTTTATTGTGGTAGTGTTGGCTGTTTCAGTTGGGTTGTGGACCTTTAAGTTAGCTAGTAGTTTTACGCTGGCATCTTCTTCATTTTGATCTTTCACTGATACCCTTTAACTCTGCTATTGTTTGACCTTGCTGATCTATTTTTTACTTGTTTCATCTGACTGCCTTCAGATTTACTGTGGTAACTTATAGTAAATCTGTCATTTTTTCCCACCATTCATCCTCAGGGTACTTTGCTTTTAACATTCTTCTATATATTTTGTCTGCTTCTGTGTACTTAGAAAAATTGGGCTTGGTGACAAACAAATGTTTCACCCCATGCTCTAAAAAGAACAAGTTTTCAAAAGTGTCATATAGTACTTTCCCTGTAGGCAAGGCTTTGATACATGAAGTACTGGCTTGTTCCTTACAAAATTTACTAAGTCTGTCAGTATACTCCAATTGGTTCATGAGTTTATCATGGATTAACATAGGACTGGGAAGGCCTTTGTCCCTCAAAATTTAAAATTTGGCCATAAACCTGTCAATGGCCACCTACATGTTATGGCATTTTTCTTCTAAGTTAACCATGAGGTTTCTTTTGGAAAGAACCTTTTTGACTTCCAGGATGGCTTCAGTCCTATCCTCTATACCAAGCTCATTTAGCTCATGTCTATTCTTACTATTTAGGAAGTGGATGAGTCGATTGGCATCCTCAGGCATATCACCTAATTCTTCCGTTACTTTTTGGATAGCTCTAGTAGCTATCTTTACTAGTTCTGTTTGCTCAAATATAACTTGAATTGATGGCCAAATATCATTGAAAGAGTCAATGATATTGGCCCAGAGCATTTCTTTGGTCTGTCCTAGTAGTTTCTGCAATGCCAAATATTTCTCTAGGACCTCAATTTTCTCACCCATTCTTAGGGCTTTCTTTGTTTCTTCTCTTTGTTGA
This sequence comes from Pinus taeda, assembly GCA_000404065.3. NCBI lineage: Eukaryota > Viridiplantae > Streptophyta > Pinopsida > Pinales > Pinaceae > Pinus > Pinus taeda. The sequence continues at coordinate 23,809 of APFE030800154.1, forward strand.
ATTTGGGGAAGCTTATAGTCAGTTTCTAAGCTTGTCACTTTCTCCTTTAGTCTTTTGAGCTATGTTGCCTGGATGGACATTTCCTCCATGGCTTTTACTAGCTCTGTTGTTTTCTCTGTAGATGGACTTGCTGCTTTAGACTCAGTTGTGATTGGAAGTGTTGTGGTAGGTGGAGCTGTTGGTGCTAGAGATGCTGTAAATGTAGAAGGAATAGTAGTTGTTACTGTGGGAATGGAAATTCTGGAAGTTGTTGCCAGGTCACTTCGCTTGGACTAAATTAAGATGTCAAACTCTTTCTCTGTCTCTTTCAGTTGCTCATTTAGCTTTAGGACCAAGTCCATGAGCTCTTCATGTCCTTTTTGTGCCTCCATGACTTCTGTTGTTTGTGGGTGATGTAATTGTGGAATCTTGAGTTTCTTGTTCAAAGCAGCTATGTCATCATTCTTCTTCTTTATCAATTTTTTATTGGCCTTTACATCTTTGGGGTTGTGTCCCAATTCAATGACTAAGTCCTCTAAGGACTTGATTCTGGTGTCTTTGGCCTGTGAAGAGGCCTTCTCCAATTGGAACTGAGTTGATATGTTATTCAAGGTTTTTCAATTGGTGGGCTGCGATAGCTTTCCCTGTCAAGGTGGAGTAAATCATCTCTCATGTCTACTTGTGCAGCTCAATCTGGTCAATAGGATGAATGTCCTTTGCCAGTACTTCGAAATCTATCTTTTTGAACTCTACTATTGTTCTTGGTTGTTGAGTAATGGGCTTCATGAATGTCATTTTCATCTTCCCCTCTTTACATCATAGGCTGACATAAGCCTTGTTTGATTGGTGGGGGCCATCTTTAAGTACTGTGCATAAGTTTGGGCTTTTAGCCTCTCATTTCTAGCTATTATGTCCTTGTATCTTTCTCTTATGTCTTGGTGTCTGTCAGCTAGCATCTTGAATGAGGACACTTCAACACTCTGCTGCCTTTCGAACATTTAAGTGTGCGACGTGGAAGGTTCTAGTGTGCCCCTAGAGGCAGTGGCATGTTTGCTTCCTTCTCTTTCTGTGTTGGTGGCCCCAAGTGTTTCTTCTGTGAATTCCTATTTAGAGACATGATTTATCCTTTGTCTTTTAACCAGGCTTGTTTCTGCATAGGCCCGTGATGTGGCTTTTCTGAAATAGTGGCCCCTTCCCCATTTCTTTTGAGGTTTTTCTCCTCATTTAGAGGAGTTTACAAGACCAGGGGAGTACTCATGATGGGCTTTGGTATACCTATTTGAGTTAGCTCCTCTGGTAGGTGTGGTTTTTAACACTCTTCTTGTACTTGGGATTCTTCTTCTACATGTGATTCACTTTGTGCCTATGATTCTCCTTATGCTTGTGATTCACCTGGTACCTGCAGGAAAGAACCTTCATCAAGCTATTTCTCTAGATCATTCAGTGTGCTTTCCACAAAAACTTCAGTACTATCCCTGTCCTCTAAAGTGTTTTCCACCCACTCCAATTAATTAGCATATTTTTCTATTTCAGGGATTCTATGGTGAATGTAGGGATCCATCTTGTTTTTCTATCTTCTGTTGCAGATGAAATCCAAGGGATCATATCTCCACATGAAGCCCTATTTTAGATTAAGTCTCTGAGGGATTTTCTCTGCTTCCTTTCTAGATTCTTGGCTATTACACACAAAGGGTCCTAGTTGATCTTTGATTCTATGTTGGGCCTTCCTTTTGGCTTTAAGAAAATGTACCTCATGTAAATTTCTTATATGCATATAGTACTCCAAAGAGAATAACCTCATTGGGAGGTATCTGGATAGTTTATATGGGGCCAACTCACAACCATAAATCCTAATTTCAGTGTGATTTTGGTATAAGTACCAATCTCCCACTTTGTGTTGTTTTGAAATATGTAGGATCCTCCTTATATCTTAACTGATTCTTGGAGGACAGCTTCCAAGTAGCATTGTCACAATGGGATGTACAAATAGGTCTATGAAGTCTGTATATGGATATGGAGAATCACATTTATGGAACAATGGGGTATAGAAAATCATTGACCTAGGGTGACCCTTTGTATCAAGCTTCTGGAGAATAAATGGGAACTTATCATCTTGGTAGTATAAAAAGAGGTGATACAAGACAGAGGAATACTTAAAGACTCTCGTCCTTATAAATTGGTCATGCATCCTATCAGCTATAAACTTGGCATAATCATAAATGACAACAGGAGGCTGTCCTGGAGTAAAGATGACATGAAAGCCAGGATAATTTCATCTATATACTCACTAGTGGTGTGAGCTAAGACATAAGAAATCATTGCTACAATGTCCTGACCAAATGGGGAAAATATGGTGGCCACATATGTTGGAGGATATTTTGGGATATGCTTTCCTCCCTGATGAATATTTGGAACATCTCAACAAGTTTTGCAGTGGTAATCTTGGGGAATCAATCTAATAGGTCTCCAATTGAAATAGAGGTTAGATTTTTCACTGGTTGAAGTTGCAACATTTCATTTATTGATTCAGTAGTGATGGTGAAAAGTATAGTTTGGTTTTGGGACATCACAACTCTTTGGCTAGGGATATAATTTGCATGGTAGTAATGGACAATTTCTGGGAAAATATGAACTTCAGGGAATTGGTACTTGGGTAAATTGGACTCTCAAAGACCAATTTTATCAGTGTGGTTTAGGTATTGATCTCTATATCGACAGTGTAGTTTAAGAGGGGACTCAAGGATAGAGGTGTCCTTGATTTGGAAATCCTTATCAGCAAGGGGAAGGTGGTGCAGGTCTAGGTGGGGAGTGGAAATTGGTCTGACATCCATGGCAATTGAGGCAGCCATTCTCGGTTCTTGTGGATTTGAGAATGAGGGAGGTAAATTTCAGTCTTTTAGGGAAATGGTGGTTCAATTCCGAGTGGGTTTTAAGTTATCAGAGTTTCTCTTTAATTTTAATTAAGAAAACTTAGTGACTGTTTCAGAAATTGATAGGGTTTCAATGTATTCTGGCTTAAATACCTGGAATTGAAGAAAATTGGGTCTGAACCAGGTGACTGGCAATTGCAAATGGTCAAAAAAGCTTCAAGCAGGCTAGAAGGAAATCTCAGAACTTTATGGCATCTTCAGGGTGCAATTGTATGTGGGTTGACAGCTTTTGACATTCGCAGGTGCATGCATGGAAGTTTTCAGTTTAAAAAATGATAAAAACAATAATTTGGGGCTTTTTTGGCTTTATGCACGAAAGTCAATTTGGTGGGTACGGGTGTACAGTGGTCATTTGTCCCATAGCGGGGTGAATAGTGGTTGTTTTGGCATGTAGTGAGCTTGCGGTAAGTGGTTTGCTTCCACATCTTTTGGGTGCTTGGCGGTATTAGGGGGAGGCTGCCTAATTCCATTCATTGAGCGCCACGTTGCCTCGGGGGCCCAGTGGAAAGCATCCCTTTTCGAGTGGGTAAAAATCGGATTTTGAGCCCTTTGGAAGTCAACATGGGTTGTCAGATGGGGAGGGGAGAGATCATGTGGTGGTCGGGTGATGGAGTTGCACAGAAGGTAATGGGGGGGCCCAACGAGCCTTTAAGCACTGCGGTTTTGGTTTAATGCAAGATTAAGGCGGGGGTTAAGGTATTGGGTGGGATTATTTGGGTTTTTTAACTAACTTAATCAAGGATTGATTAATTAGTGGGTATGGGGTAGAAAACCCTAATTTATATAATTAAACTAGGGTGGGATTAATTAATATTGCGGGAGTTAATATATATATGGGAAATGGGTTTTTATTAGAGATTTAATAAAGAAATTAGTAATTTATTCAAATAAGAATAAAAGGGGCACAATATCCGAAATATATGATGTCTCGTGTTTTAATGCTTTCCGATAATCACATAAAGGCTTAAGATATAGTGTTTTTATGGGTTTCTGATATGAAAATGATTTATCTGGGGGAATGAACACCTTTCCTAGGTAAAAGTAATTTAACCTTAGGAAAAGTGTATTATTTAGGAAAAATGAATGATGAGGGGGTTTTAGTACGTATTGCCTACAAGTCATTGAGACAAGGGTCTGGTCCCTCCAAAAGTCAGAGAAATGCTCTAAGCCTCTTTGATTTATGGTTTTTAAGTACATTGAACTTTATTGTGGGAAATTAGTTAAGTAAAAGGTGAAATGAATGAGGGAAATTAATTAACTAACTTTGATATCAATCTGCATGCTTGAGTGCCCATTCACATTTGAAATACATGTTGAAAGATGATAAATGTGCTTTTTCCTAGTCAATCATCACACTTTCTGCAACCTTTCTTCTACTTACCCACCTACTCATCCTACTATTTTTACTTCTCTATATTAGGGTGCATTTGAGCTAGCAAACCCTCAGCATACATTTTTCTTTCTCTTTACAATAGTAAACTAGCTAAATCTAACCTTATTACATCAAAGGTCTCAAATTAAACAGTTGAGCTCCTTTTATTTACTCTACCTATCTAATTATCTGCCAAGATTAAATAGTTTGGTCACATATTTATTCTCTATCTATAGACATGAAATTGAAACATGAAATAACCAAGTTTTAAGAATTTTGACTATCATGGATTGTGGCAAAGGTTACAAATTGCACACAATCATTTATTATGCATAAAAGTAAATGGTAGTGGCATTTTGGCTTGCTCACTTTCATGGTATTTTTCTTTTCTTGGGGTTCATATTTTCATCTTTTTTAACCTTTTTTTCTTTTTTTTCCTTTGATTATTCTTTTAGGATATATCCTCTTTACATTTTTTATTTTTTGAATATGGAAAACATTTGCAGAAAGCAAATATATGTACATATTACAGGTTTAATCTCAGTCATTCAAAAATTATGACTCCTATTGGTATAGGAACCTAACACATGTTAATTAATGATTTGCAGAGATGGTTCAACTCTGGGCAGTGACCTGGGATTTGGGCCTGAAAAAGTGGCCCAAATCTCAAATTCGTTGGCATAGCACTAACAATTTGGGTCTCTGGTTGCTAGAAATCAAGCCTGTGGGAGTGATTTTGGGTTTCTAGTCCCCTTCATGCCTATATCATGAGAGTGAATGGGCCTTAAATTTTCCAAAATATCAGTGGGATCCCAAGGAAACATATCTAAAGTATTGGATTGGTTTTTTAGGGCCCTATAGCTGACGTTTAATTTCTATATGATGTGTTTCTATCAATTCCACTTCCTTAACATGACTTAGGAGGTCAAATCATATCATAGTGTCCTCTTGTCACATGTTTACTTCTGCGGTTCGGTTGCTTGGGTAGATGTCGGAGGAGGGATTTATAAAAGGTGATGTCAGCAACTCAATTAGCAACCCAATCCATTGTATAGACCAATCAGAGCATACCATGTGGTGCCTAGTCATCATTGCTAGTTTTGCTAAGGAGGTGACAAATTGCACCATTCTGACCACTAGTGGTGACCAAATTGTCTCTTGTTTAAAATGTCCAATGACCCCTAACAAAATGGTTGGAAACTATGTCTCTTTAAACTATTTTATAATAAATTTGAAAAAAGTTGAGCCTTCGACTAGTGGGTGGTCAAACCCTGTTGAACAACCGACCAACCTGGATAATAAGGTAATGGAAATCTATATACATATATATTGAAAAAGCTGACAATGGGAGTAAAACCCATCCTGCGGGTCTGCTAGTCGGTTCGCCTACGCTAGCATCACAAAGGCTATTTCAAACAAAAAAATGTGTTCCCACCGTTGTAACATGTAGAAGTTGGGGTTCAAACTTGGGTCACTTGGAACCAAATCAGTACATTGTCATTGGGCCATGGGTGGCGGAATTTGATAGGTCCACCCACCATCTCTTATTTAAATTCCCTTAAACCCAATGTTGACCGAAGGAGAAGCCATGTGGAAAAATTGATGAACAAAGCTTGGCATGAGAACCTACATGCATGAGCACTGAGGTAGGGAGAATATTCCCAAAATATTCTAGGAATATCCCTAGAATATTCCTATAGGAAAATCTTAGAGGGAACCTAAAATATTCCCTAGGGCTCCAGAGGTCACCATAACAGAACAGGGTTGACTTTATAGTCATTTCTCATGGTTTTTCGCCAGGAATCCAACTGTGTAGTCTATTTCTTTAGAATGGGTCTAAATTTTCAGGTCATCCCCGAAAATGGAGGTATAAGGTGTCTATTTTGTAATTGCATGCAATTTGCTTTCGCTGCCAATTAATGAAAGTGGCCTCCCTACATTGAGCAGGGCCTGAAGATGTAGCCCACACTGGGTGAACTTCGTTATTAACTTGGTTGTGTGCCTTTGATCTCATGGTTACTTTTCATTTCTTATTCTTTCATGTATATGTTTCACTTGGTTACATGCTCTTTTAAATGAAATTTTGTATGCATCCTTGAAGTAAAATATCTGGATCACAGAGAGTGCCAACAACATGCTCTAGTTTTGGTATAAAGGAGGTACATTATATATGTAAAAGTTGAAGTTTCTAATCTAGGCATTGATGAGAAAAAGGAATGACAAAATTACCCTCATAAACAAGAGACCAATCCCAATTTATGCATGCACAACCATATCTTGGATACAAAATCAATCAATTTATTCATGGGATCATTAAGAAACGATATTGAAAGCTGTTGCATGTCATTTTGTCACATTCAAACAAATGGCCCTAAATGCAGGGCTATCATTATCCATTTACACCTTGTAGCCATCCCTACAAAGCCAAAATAATTCTCTCTCCAAAAGTTATAATAATACTGGATTAAATTAGCAAAAATCCCTAATTTAAGATCTCATCACACTTGCTATCTTGAAATACTGTGATAAAATAGGTTACATACATGGAAATTGCATCGATCAACACAAGTTTCTCTTACAAAAAGTGCGATGACACCTGAAAATGAGTAAAATTAAAAGGAATTTCAAAGTTTCTCTCTCTAGAATATTCAGGAGTGGATTTAACCATTCATTGTTGGATCTGATCTCGAACTCCTACTAATGAGGTATTATCTCTTATATCATAAAGCTTACCTCCTTCTAAAGTGGATTTAATCCCTAGTATGGTAAATCCATAACTACATTATTTACCATATAAAAGCACTAGCTATAGAGGATGGGATGACTTTTGGAGAATATAATAATGCCTTTATGTTTTCCCCTTGTGTCTAGGGTTCCATAATCCATCCATTTTATTTAAGTGTGATTAAAGGGTTACAAATGTGGAAAAGGAAGGATAAGAAATCTCATAGATTCACAAAGTCAATGCCTACAAGGGTTGTAATCATTTTTACCATTATTAATACAAAAGTACATTGTTTGTCCTATACATTATGTCTTGATTATGCATATTTAGAACATGAATCCTTGAGTTCTTTTTTGGAGTTGTTTGTACATGTTATCTTGTATATTTTGGAATATTACTTATTTTGGATGATTTGCAGGTTCCACTTTTAGAAATTGGAGATGGAGTTCAAGCTAGAAAGTAAGGAGAAGAAGGAAGCTTACTTTGGAATAGTAGGCTTTACTTTCATATTTCAAACATATCTAAGGGAAAGAACTGTATTTTTTTCTTGGTTGTTTCTAGGATAAGCGACTAGGTCTAGCAATATTACTTCTATACGAAGAAGTAATTTATCCACAAAACAACTTGACAACCATAATGGGGAACAAGATGTTTTTTAGGGGCTTTATTTGCCATGGCCTTTTAGTACTTTTGTAGTTCAATCATTTTTTCTTGTTTAGACTATATTTTGTCTTAAGAAAGCTAGCTTTCTAGTTTCATTAGTGTTTTTTCCTCACTTTGCATGCATATCAAACCCGTCACACTTTTCCTTCTATGAAAGTGCGACTCATCACACTTTTCCTTCTATGAACTTGAGACTCATTATAGTTTTCCTTCTGTAAACTATGATGAAATAGTGACAATGCGACTCATTATAGTTTCCTAGTTCATTATGTGTGACCCATTGCACTAGTTCCCATAGATTATTTGTGATTATAACTCGAAAGTGAAAAATTGAAGTTTTGTTATATTGCTCTAAATTTTGTCTTGTTTGTTGTGTCTTCCTGAGTCTATGGTCTATCCAAGGTCTTAATAAAGCCAACTACTTGTGTCAAGTTAATTATGATTTCTTTTTTATAAGAGATTGCTTCTTATTACTTCTTCTTGTCAATTAGGGTTTTTATCATTTGACTTGGTTATTGATCTATTAAAGGATTTTTCATATTGCAGTTCCCATCTATTTGGATTATTTTTTATTCAATAATGTAGTCATATTTTCATCTTTCTTTACATTAAAAGTTGAAAGAAAACGAAAATAAAGTTTAATTTTCTCATGCATTAGGGCTTTGAACTTTTTAATTGGAATAATAATTTTGAAGATCTTGTTCAGAAGCTGTTTTTTTCATAATTTTTTGAAACTCCTTCACTTATTTAGTTAGTTCTTCATCAAATGAAAAGAGTTATTTCCCAGGCTAGTTGCATTTTAGAAGTTCAAGTGAATTCGTTTCAATACATGAAACCAAAAATATAATCAAGATATACATTAAAAGTTACCAACAAATCTAAGGAACATTTGGAATAGTAAAAACACATTTAATTGGTCTAGGCTGAAGACGTGTTCTGATGTCTCTAAATGTAGGAGTTTCCATTAACCATTTACATGACATTGTGGGGATGGTTGGTTTTCCAAGTACTTTGAAGTATATAGGATCATTATTCCACATATTGTTTGGTATATAGTAAGGTTCTCCATGTACAATGAGTATATGGGAATCCCCCCATCGTATGGTTACACGTTAGACAAGACCACCATGGACTATGCTTCCACTTACCTCTATGTATATATTGGAAGTCCCGATTAGGCTGAAAACTAGCCCTAAGTAACCAACTCAACTTCCTTGTTGTGATACAATGAATATAATATTCAAGGATATTTCCTACATGTACTTAACGATATATTTTAGTTCACAACAACCACGTAATCCCTTCATACATAGTGACCACTATTACCATTTCTTTGATTGAATTCTCCCTTTTTATTATTTAGTATACCTTAAGTTGAGTCTAATTGAAACAATTCTAGAGTTTGCAAGTCAAGTAAATCCCTTTGATAGGAATCTTGGTCCTCTTCCTAATTTTAGAAATATTGGTGCCCCTTACATGGCTACGTTACCGGTATGGTCTTTTTAAACCTCCTTGGTTCTGAATGTCCCACCTACTCCGTAAGAAATTTCTCCACATGAACAACACCAACCTCAAGTCGAGCTTTACCTTCTTTGCCCATTGTCTCTTCTTCGCTTTCTTCTTCTTCACCTAGTGAAAGTCTTGATCCTAGTAACCAGGAAGCTAAGAAGAAGATGGAAAGGAAGACAAAGAAGAAGAAAAATAAGAAATGGGGAAACCAACCAACCATTACTATGAATGTATCTAGTTCTTCCAAGCCTCATAACATTAAATTCCCTTACAACCTTTGTGAGGCTCACCACCTTCTTAGAGATTGTCCTAGTATTCTCCAAGTATTAGAAGTATTTCATGATTATTATGAGTGTGGTCCACCAGCTCACATTAACCCTTGTCATCAATCCTAGGAAATCATGCTAGTGAAAAACCATCAACTAGTGATAACAAGGTTTCTGGGAAAAAGGGTCAAGTTATGTTTCCTTGTAGGTTATGTGAAGGAAGTCATCAAACTAACCTTTTCCCAAATATTGATGAAGCCTCAAAACTGTTAGAAAACCCTATTGTTTCTCAACAATGATTTCCAAATGGTCATTGTAATCTTTATTTCCCCCCTAATCTTGTTTTTCCTATCCCTCTGAATCATGAACAACCTCAAGCCTCTGAGGAGGAAATTACCACTTGCGAAATTTCTCATCCTCCTCCACCTTTTTTACCGAATGAATTTTTCATCACAAATAGTTTAGATGATAAAGAATGATTGCAAGGAAATGAACCAACTTGTATCACCTCTAAATATCTCGTACATCCTGTTAAATCCAAACCTAAAGGTAAAGTTGATATAACATCTCACCCTATGGATGAAACCAAGATCGAGTTCATTGAACACATGTTTCCCTCTATTCCCATATTTCATTCACCTCTTGGAAATGACTCTGGTATTGTCTCAGTTAAAGTTGATTGTCCTATAGAATCCACGAACTATGACACATATGAAAATCCTTTTATGCAAGATGTGAGTCTTGGTCTGATTGGTGCCCCTTCATCTGACCCATTTCATCCAGGGTGGCCTTATTTTTTTCATCCATTTGCTACACCGGTGGTTTCTACAAATCACTCACATTTTTATCTTGCTTGTGTTGATGGAAATCATGTACATGGGGGTGTTGTTTCCCAGTCACATTATGAGGATATTGAATCTCTTGTTCTCGATCTCTTCCACCCACAGTCCGTAGTAAATGAAGAAGAAGACCTCATATCTCAACCAACTCAAGATGGTTCTCTCATTAATTATTCTTAATTCTCAATCCAAGAAGAGCCTTATGTGCTAGATACCCAACCTCATCGAACCAGTGGCTTCAACGATTTCCATTTTATTGAACACATATTCACCCCTATCTCTCATGATTTTCATTTGTATCCACCGACTAAACTTATGAAGCAACCAAAATTTGATGATGCACATTTCGAATGTTTGAGGACTCATCAGGATGTTGAGCCACTTCAGCTTCTACTGATGGTTATGTCAAGTTATCACATTCCTAGCGAGACCCCTGAACCAAGTCAAATTAGAGTTTTTGAAATTAGAGTTTCTGCACATCACTCTCCTCTCAACATCATCTTATCAAATGTAAGATTATCTCAGAAGTCCTCTTATTCGAGTGAGGTTTCTCTGAACAAATCTTTCCATCCCCTATTAGCTGATATGCATCAACCTCTATACCCTAATTTGTTTATTGAAGGGAGAACTTTGGCCATTGTCTCAAAGCCTTTTGAATGTTTCCCAACCAGTGCAGTTTGTGAACCTATACATTCAGATGATGCCTTACAATCCCCTCTATGGGAAGGTGTCATTGTCTAACCTCTCCCCTGCTTGAGACTCTTCCTATTGATTCAATTCATTCTTAGGAACCTAAATAATATGATCTATTGAACTACCTATCTATCAATATTCAAACATTTAATCTAATCCAACATATTTTCAATGATAATGGTCTTATCGCAGCTAATGATGACCATATTCATTCATCTATCAATATTGTGAAACTACCAATATTTGATGGCTTTTCATTCAAAGGTTCAGAGACTTGTCAGGATGGTGAGGCACTTCAACTTTTACTGATGGTTATGTTAGGTCCTCATGCCACAAACAGAATCCATGGACAATTTCAAACTAGGGTTTTTGAGATTATGGTTTCTGCATTTGAATCCTTGGGTATCTCAGTTACACCTGCGAAAACCCCTCTTTTCACTGTCATCAAGTTGATCATCTTCCACATCATGATACGGTTCTTGATCAGATTGAAGGATCATATCAGGCAGATTCCTCTTCTAATAGCAACAAATTTCCTCACTTACATTGGATTTAGAGTTAATCATGAATGGATAATTTTAAATTTCAAGTTTACGACTTTGTTTACTAGGATTGGATTGCAGTTTTCCTTGAATGGTCTTTTCTTGTGCATTTCCCAGTGAGTAGACATGACTTTCTTGCTGTTGTGCATGTTTCGCAGGGGAGAATTTTGGCCTTTACACAACTCTTTTGATATATTATAATCATTGTCATGTTTTTTTTGTAGGTTGGGAGTTGTTGTGGTGGCTACATTGGAGGTTTGGTTTCACATGACCCGACCTCCTCTCTGGTTAAATTAGCGTTTAGGGTTTAGACTAGTTACGTTTTAGCTTTTTCTTAGTAATTTACTGATTGAGGTTTTCTCCTTATAATTTTCTTTATGGTTTGAATTTGTTTTGTTTTGTTCTCCTTACTATAAGTAGTTTAGTTTCCTGCATTATGATTTTATACTAGTATGCACTCATATCGTTTCATTTTCTCATTGTTGCATGGAATTCATGAAATCTCTGCATATGCATTGCATTGGTTTTTTTAATTGAAAATTAGTTGATCTCTTCTATGGATAGAATTATAATGCATCAAAAGTCATGTCTACTACATTACATCATGCATCTTTCTTCTTGATTGGCATACACTCACCTTTGACCTAGCCTGGAAATTCCCTCTATGTTGCATACCACTGCATGAGCCTTTATGAACCTGAAGATTTTGAACCTTTGGTAATGTGACTCTCTTTCTCACACTTTTTTACACATACTCAAACCTAAAGGAATATTTCTTGAACTCCTTTCCCATGTTCAAACCCTAAAATAACTTCAATAGTTACCTTACCTTAAAACCCTAGCCATATGATTGCATGTAATTGTAATGGTTACTCCAACAGGTAGCTTCTCTTAGAACCTGTCATCAAAGTTTCATCCTCAATATCTCTCATACGAGTCTAATATATTAAGAAGGAAGATAAGAAGACATTTCTTGTGGGGAACCCTAATCAGTTTGAAGGACCTATACCCATAACCTAAACCTTCTGCTCAACATGGTCTCCATTGTTTCATTGACTTGTTTTATTTGTTCACTTGCTAACTAGAGATGAGATGTGCAGGCTTGGCATGAAGGAAAACCTAAATTAGGATATCTCTTAGTTTCTATCAAACAAGAAATAACCTCTCTTCTTCATAAAATAAGTTGGGATACCTCATCTACCCTGGCGCAATGAACGCCTAGTAATAAGTGAAAATGCACACATAAAAGAAAATGAAGTTAAATAAAGGGTAAAGATCGAGAAAGGATTCCTGCACAAAGAGGTAATGCAATGACTCTGCCAGGGTACTCACCAAGCTCACTGGAAGAAGAGCAGCATTTTTGATTTCTGAATCCATTGGGGTCTAGGCCCGCTGGCAATGGAGCAACACCAAAAACTTATTTTAAAATTATGAATAGAATAAACCCTTTGCCTCGTTCTTTGCATTATCATCGACTACTATCATGTGTGAACTTCTAATTGGATATTTACTGACTAGCATGACCTGGCTTAGACACAAAGGGAATGCATACCTGTAAAGGTCAAGGTAACAGTACCCATAGTAACTATTCAATATTCCATTTCATCATTATCCAAAATCGAACTATTATAGGGACGTTGGTAGAGATGCCGGATTCTATGAATGGTTTGCCAATTGTTGTAGCTGCTACAACACCACCCCAAATGTTTTGGGCATATCCAGAATTCTGGGTACCCCACTGCTTGCCCCATGCTACTAGGCTTTTGATAAGGCCTTCAACCGATTACTCTCCCCACAACCCTTCCTAGAAAACCCTGTTGATGCACCCTCTCATGCTTCATACATTACATCCTCACATCATGTTTTATCTCAGACATAGGCCTTAGGATTTCCTTTGGATTTTGAAGGTCAATAGATCCATTGAAGCATTAATATTATCCCATGATTTTGAAACTCATCCTTGCATGATATGAATCACGATCAATATATGCCCTATCTTTAGAACATAATGCATTCAATTTGGATTTCCTTATGATTGACAATATTAGGGTTTGGGAGAAACCCTATATTGTTAAAGGAGTGATCCCCTCCCTGTTGTTACATAAATCACATGCCTTTAGGGGTGCATCCTCATAAACATTGCATGGAATCATGGTGAGAGTCATTTCAGAACATTTTCCCCGGGTTCTTGAAAGATCCTTCACCTCAGCATGTGCATTTGGGTTTGCGGTTATTTATTCACCTTGCATCCTGGTAACCCTAAAGGTATGTGATTGCATGCCCAAACCTATTTTAAATTAATCCTCACTCTCCAGGATGCTTGTCATGTTCACTCTTATCATCTCATCTTGGAGAATGACCACATCAATAAGCATTTGGGTTTATGAGAATACTTTTGTTGATGACTTTGCCTCACCATCACCCTCATCCCTTCCAAATTCATTAGGTTTGATGTGTGGTTGTCCTCATTGTGTGCATCTTTGAAGCCCTAACTAGTCAGGACGAGAGTCACCTTCATATTTCAACCTCGACCTTATGGCCCCATGCATGCACTCCCATAAGCATCACACCCCATTGGCTTTGCATTATTACAAGGACCCCTTGATATGTTAACACCACCCGGGATATTAGGTTAATGAATGTGTTCAACAAATTTGTATAAAAGGACCAAAATCCAAAGCATGACATTTTCAAAAGAGCATTGAGCATGCATTGATGCACCATAGGATGTGGTTTTTTCTGAGTGGTGAAGCATTATATATATATATATATATATATATTTATATATATATATATATATAATAATATATATAATTATATATAATATATATATATATATATAATATATATATTATAATAATATATATAATATATTATATATATATGCAAATAACATGTGTATTATTGTGCTATGCAGGGCAAGGGAGACAACACCTTCTATTTTAAACCAAGGGCTAGCTAAGGGGCCACAACCCCTATACAAAGGAGTGATACCCCTTCGTAGTCGCATTATGGGAACATCATCTTTCATTATTTATGGTAGTCTTATTCTATAGGCATCACCTTTATCCAAAACCCTCTCAAGGCACATATGGTTCCATCGTAAGGGCCTTCCCACACTCAAATTATGTGCACAACATAAATGGCACCATGAATGGTCTGATGTCAGAACAATACAAGGTCCCGTTATGATTTAGAAAAAGCCTCCTTGGATACATAATGGAGATAATTAACATGTGCACAAAGCCTAGAATCACATCTTTTTTTGTTCCCCTCTCTTTATATATATTTTCAAAAATGTGCCTATGCTCAAAATCACCCACTATTAAAGGTCACAAATATTTTTTGATATGGTACCCAACATTTAATTCCATGGCATCTCAACTTGCATCGAAGATAGTGTCACACTGCACATTTTAATTTGATAAACAATCAGGGTTGAAAGGTCATTCTTCCAATTGTAGAGAGTGATAGACGATGAACTATGTCCACCAAAATGCACAGAAGGGAAATGAAAAAGTTGTGCTAGATGTAATTAGTAGCTTTACTGACCAATCTTGGATGACAATAACATATTCAAGTTGTTCTTTCACATAAAGTAGCACTATATGCCATTTGAGCTAGTAAACAAAAGTTCCATCTATAGGGTTATGCGAACGATTGTATGTTCACATCACATAAGCGATGTGTTGAACAAAGGAATCATGTGTCATGGTCATATAATAAGTCTGTTAAATCCCATTGAAATGATACAGATTCACTCCATCCAAGTGGTATATTTATACACAATGGTCACAGATGTCAAATATTGAGAGATTATGATTGTCATGAATGCTAAAGTCAAGGCACAAATTCTCTTATGCCACACTGTAATTTTAAAATACACAACCACTATGAAAATATTGACCTACTCATAGTGATGGAAGCTTGGTTGAAGCATATGCTATGCAACCAACAAATCCAATATAGGGATCTTTGCGATAGTTATCATGGAAGTGAAAGGTTGAAACACACAACCTCTATCGACAGGTGAATGCATGGCATTTTTAAAAGGCCAATAATAGTGTAAGTGACAACTCCTAATCCAAGGTCACCCAAAAGTGCAATTTTACACATAGGTAGTAGAGTTACGGCCTTAATTTCCAATTGAAAGAATTACCTATCTCAAAATTGAGGCTATGTAATCTCCAAAGGTCACAATCCCTCCTAGGTTGCACAGTCGTACCTCAGGGCATCGGGAAAGAAAAGGACGACATGCGATCTTAGTCAAGTGCAACTAGTCACAGGCCACAAAGCTTTGGAAGCAACCAAATGATGCAACTTGTGATACGTTGTGACCTAGTGACCTACAGAGGGTCACATTTCCACTAAAGTCATTGGGTCATTTTACAAGCCCTCAGGCAGGTTCCCCAGAAGTGAAACCAACCATATCCTACGACCATGCGACCTTCAGTATGGTGCGCTCCCACCTAGGATGCGAGGTCGCGTGTTGTTGCCTGAATGAAAGCAACCAAAGATGTGACTTTGTTGGAGTGAAACTATGCAACCTTTAGAAAATCAAAAATCACTCCACAGATTTCCACAAAATTCTTGGGCTTACTGTTTATACAAAGAAGCATGAAGATTATATTTAGGGGGTTCATATCACATGTATATGAGAAGGAAGGGAATATGGAGGGATGCTGAAATAAGTTCCTAGTAGTGACCATTTTTGAATGAAAAATATGGTATATGAACCTTTCTTTGTCCATACCACCTTTAACAGGGGATGGAGGAGAGAATTAAAGTGAAACTTTGCGTTGTTATAAAGAAACTATGTGAATTTCCTTTGATGATTGGACCCAACATTTATTGTCAAGCTATGTCAAGAAATGTTGGTGCGATCATAAGCTAAAAATGGAAATGAAAGAAAGGCTCAATGGTTGTAGTTGATGGTTGGTTGATGAATAAAAGAAGAAGATGCCTCTCATATTAGATATGCCTTATTTTATTCAGAGATGATATTTCACACTCAAGAATTAGAAATGATGGTTCATTTATATGCACTTTCGTTGCCAATACGGATCGGCCATGCTTCTTTATATATGAAGCATAATTCTCACCTAACGGTGAACCTCAAGGAGTTTGGTAATCTATATCTAAGAAATTCTTCTCGAGAGGTTGAAGGAAGGAGGTCAGTGCTTGATGAACATAGGTATTTATAATTTCCCTACAAATCCATAATATAGATATCTACCCTATAATGGGCATAAGGGACATTTTTCTACTGTGCACAAACTAAGAGGACATGAAGCATTGAAATGTAATGGCTAACCATGTGCTCCAAACACGCTTGCCCATAGAACTTGTTGTACGATTTGTGAAAGTAAGGAACAAGTTAGGGCTTTGATTCACCATGATTAAACCCATGAAGGATGATATGGAAGTCCAAGAAGACCCTATAAATACACTCACTCTCAGAAAGGACTATCTAGGGGTCCAAAGGTGATTTTGGTTATTAATGATTATTATTTTTTATCTATATATTTTTACATTTATAATATGGTTATTCAATTATCAATGTGTATAACTACTATTATTTTCTTGTAGGGTATAGGAGAACAAGAACTTCAACCTATATTGAGATATTTACGGTTACTTACAGGAAGCCTTGTAGCTAGGGTGTCCAACCAGTTAAAAAGTTGGCTCCACATAGCTGATCGAGGCACTATCTCAACCACGATGGCAGATGTCATAGCAAACAAATGGTCATTCCATGTAGCCAATGAACCACACAATTTGGTCTTGTACTCTGGAAATTACCTTGGCGACAAGCGTTCTAGGGTTTACAAGAGCCCTCTACATAATCTTCTTCTCTTCCACCATAATGTAAATGTCCTCATATGATGTCAAGAGTCAGGCTAAGATCAATTAAGCCTCTACTAGGTGGTAGGCATGAGAGAGAAGTGAGGAAGCTCAAGGGTCATGAAGGTAGTTGAAAGGGCATGAGGGAAGGTCAAAGGTTACGGTAGTGTTGCACGAAAATTGTCACTTTGACATTCTGCAATCAATATGAGTCTATCACCACTCATACACACCTCCTTTGCAAGTCTTAAACCTCAGTTCTTCATATCAAGCTTTGAAAATAATAGAAAGTCCTTAAAAAACTCTAAAACTCTGGTTTCGCACTTTCTCTTAGCATTACTTGCGGTACCGCACCCATTGGTCATGTCCCCTATGCACCTGACCGATCTGTCTCTGTGTTATGGGTGCGAACCCCTGCAAAAGTTAAAAATACGCAAGTAAATTCTTAAAAACTCACTTTGAGTCATTTCTGGAAGCTTCTAGAGGGAATCTTGAGCTGGAAAGTTCGCTCCTTGAGGGTTCATGCATCCCATTCCTTAAGGAGCTAACCCCTTGATGTGAGGAGCTTATCCCTTTGAAGGAGGACTCTATCCCTTCAATGGTGGACCTGCAACCTCCTTCCATTGCACTATAAAATGAAGCATTGGGCTGGTTACTTGGGAGGTTGAAAGCTAAATATTTTTTAGGGTAAATGCTGCTAGAACTTAGTCTTCCTTATTGAGCTTTTGAGAGGAAAGATCACATACATTTTGATCTCATTTCGAAGAGAGTGAGGCTTGTCAAAGTAGAGGAGATTCTTGTTTGGACTCTGAGAAGAGCTTGTACAACATTAAGGCACCAAGGTTGTAAAGTTTTTCTATTTCAAAGTTAATACAATCAAGTTTATTTTTCTCAATAAGCTATGCTTTATGGTTTATTTCATGGATTCCTTGATCACCATGATGAACATGATTTATTATATTAGCTATGTAGGTGTTATTTGATGTGTGCTTGTTTGTGATTGCAGGTTCTTAAAAAGGAAACTCTTTCAGACGATCAAAGCGTGGCTGCCACAAACTAGCGTTGGACTTAAGGTAGCGTCTAAACCACCTCTTTAGTTTTTATTAATGAATCGTAATATGTTTAGAGAAAGATAGATTTGCTTGTCCAACTTGTCACTAGATATCAGTTGATACTCAGGAGATCGGTCTTGTCCGCAAGAATGATTTATCCGGCCAACAAATTGGCGACTCCACTAGGGACTAGATTTGATTGTTTAAATTTTCCTTTGTCTTTGACTTGAGAAACTTGATTTTTGTTTCTGGTTTTCGCTTGATGTGTGTGGGTTTGGGTAGTTTTTAGGTTCTGGATTGTTTTTTGTTTTTTCAAAATTTTTAAGAGGACCACACGTTCTATTTACAATACAGTGCGGACATCTCTGCATTGTTCCTTTAGTGCACAGAGCGGTACTGCATCTGGTTATGCTGGAAGCTTGCGGACCTTGCCAAACTTTTTGAAAATCCCAAAATGTTTTCGTCTAGTTAAGTTTAGGATTCTTTGCATCTACCGAGATCTCTATTTTTTTGTCAAAAAGCCTTGTTTATGAGTTTCTTTCAAAAAATTATTTATCTCATCAATCTCCATTAAGTTAATTGGGTGTTTTGAGTCTCGTTTTTGAGAAATTCTTAATTTGATTTCCTTTGGTCATTACTTAGAGGTTTGTCTCAGGCTTTTCACAATTTTGCATCTTTGAGTGTTTTTATTTTTTGATCTTTGGAACTCTCACCCAATTTTCTTGACTTGCACTTGATTGGTTCTTAGATTACATTATAATCATCTTGTATTTGAGAATTATCTTGCATAGATCACATTTGCATAGTTAAAATTCTCATTTTCAGAATATGAATGTGAATTGTGCATAGATTACAATTGCATAGTTTACATTCTGAAAAATCAATCGTAGATTCAGATCAATTTTCTTTGTTTTGAATGTACATATTTTTATGCTTGTTTTTAACACACAAAAATAAAAGTAAAAACTGTTTTGGAATTGATTTGCATTACTTTTTCTTGATGAAATTAGTGCATTAGAGAATTTGTTATATTTTCTCTTAGTGATCAATTTGTTGCATTGTTGGAAGTGAATGGAAACTCTCTCCTTACTTTAGTTAGGATTCATCGAATTGAAAAGATTACATTATCATATTCGATTACAATCAATTTTGGGTCAGGTCATAACACTATTGGTTTCATATCCATTTACCCTTTTGAGTAATAACATCCTAAATAACACAATGCTTAATTAAAATTCATCTAGTAACTTTGCATTTTTAGTGCTCTTTCCACCAATATAGCTTAGGCTAGTATCTTGGAGTAGGGAGTAATTAACTCTCCAAGATAGTTAAAACAAACAAGTAGTTGTATCTTGTGGTAGGAAATAAATCCAATTGTAATTGATATAATATGGGAAGCTCCTCTTAAAGGAGTCAATCACGAGATCATATCCGAACCTTTGAGATAATCAAGTCTGTCTCATTGGGAAAGATAGTAGATTTGAATGTATTAAAAATGGTAAACCTCGGATTAACCATTGTCGAGGAGCTTGGGATTCACTTTTTGGTAAACCTCGGATAGATCATGTCAAGGAGCCTTCAAGGGGATTGAGCATTGTTACTCTGCCCTTGCATGTAGATCAGATCATAGACTATTCCCCCAGTTGTATTTGTTACTGTTGGTAACCTTAATGACCATAATCTTAAGATTCTTTCCTAAGGTGACGGTGAAGGACGGGTCTCACTGTACCTGGAGTAGACATTGACTAGACTCACTTGGACTCTCTGGGGGTTCTCTTGACTTGAGATGGTTATGTGAAGAAACTTATGCCAGTCTGTTTCATTAAACAAGTTGTCGGGGTAACTGTTCCAACCACTTTTTCTATATTGAATTTTGCAACGTTAGATTTCATCACCAACTAGTGTTTTTAGTACGGGAAGTTACTGTTTGTGTGGTTTGACTCTTAGATTTGATAGCGCGTGTTAATTTGTTTGTTTTTACTTTTAGAGACCATAGGTGTGAATTGTGAATTTTAATTGTTAGGTGTGAATTGTGAATTGTTAATTTTAGTTTTGAATTGTTAATAAAATTCACTGAAGTTGAATATAATGGCAACTGTTCCGAAATTTACCAACCAAGGAACCCCTCTTAATGAGAATCCTAGTACTTGTCCTTGCTTTGGAAATGTTGATCCTCCTTATATGGCTACTTTGTCATTACTTGGATTTACAATAGGTTTACCGATATGGTTATTTTCAACTTCGTTGGCCCCAAATACACCAATTGTTCCACCTCAATCGAATGCTTCACCTCAACAAAGTTCACCATCTCAACATCACCAACCTTATGTTGACCCTTTACCTTCTTCACCTAATATTTATTCCTCTTCGCTTGGTAAAATCCTTGACACTAGTAACCAGGTGGCTAAGAAAAAGAAGAAGAAGAAGCAAGATAAGAAAGAAGTCAACCAACCAACCATGCTTGTAAGTGTTAGTTGTGTTGAGGAAACCTCCTACATGCATCGTAAACCCAAATACCCTTGCAGGCTTTATAAGGGTGACCTCTTCCTTATCAATTGTCCTGGTATTCCAAAGGTTTTGGAAGTATGGTTAGAAAAATCTCATCAACTTTCCATTGATCCATCAACTAGTGATAGTCAGGTTCCCGGGAAAAAGGGTAAAGTTAGGTTTCCTTGTAAGTTATGCAAAGGGATTCATCAAACTCACATTTTCCCTCACATGGATGAAGCCTCAAAATTGTTGGAAAACCTTACTGTTCCACAGCCAGAATTTCCAACTAGTTACAGTAAACTTTCTCCCAACCTTCCGTTAACTGATGGAGTGATTGATCTAATTTCAAGTACAGTCGATCCCACTCTTCCATTGGATAGTGAAACTCATATCACTCAGGTTGATGATCTATTAGTTGATCAAGTGGTTGATTCAATTTCACATTTGGTCGATCTCACTCTCACTTTAGAGAGTGAACTTCATACTGCTCAGGTTCTTCTTGTTACATCAGATTCTTCTACGCCGTGGGGCATTTCACCTGTTTCTACAAAACCCCCTCCAAGTACTAAGGTCTTTTCCTTTGATTGGAATAGACTGCTAGAACGTCATCTTCCTTCCTCCATCCCTTTCCAAACCATTGTCAAGGTTGGTAGTAGGGACATACACCGCACACAAGTAGATGAAGGTGCTTCTGTTAGTATTTTATCCTCAACTACTTGGAAGGATTTGGGTTCCCCTCAGCCTATGCCTATTATGTAGAATCTGAAAGCTTTTAATGTAATCATTAGTGAACCTTTAGGGATCCTTCCTTGGTTTTCCATTACCTTCGAAGGTAAAACTGTCTATATTGATCTTATGTTAGTTTGAGGTCCCTTGGATTTCAATTTACTCCTTGGGCATGACTATGTTTATGCAATGAAAGTTGTCGTATCGACACTCTTTCGTGTGATGTCTTTCCCTCACAATGGAAATATTGTGACTGTAGACCAGCTTTCGTTCCCTAGTCTTGTTTCGACTGCCGATAATATGACAGCCCTAAATGTTCCTGATTCTAAAGTGGTATCTACCCCGCCACGGGTTAATTATGTGGCAACTGATCCCATGTTTTCAGTTACCGATGTCAGTGAGCCTCTCACTGTTTTCTCATCTTCCTTTGATTTAGATCCAGTAATTGACATGGAAAACTCTATGGGATTATTTGAACGCGATGTTCTTATCCCTTTTGAGTCCCTTGACATGTGTTCCTTCCAGAGAACTATTCTTCCTTCTGATGAAGACCTCTTGGAAGCCATGATCAAGGTGTGTCCATTGACATGTATTTCTTCCAGTTGGGAGCCATGATCAGTGGGTACAAGGATAGTTTTTCCTGTATCAACCTCGTTAAAAAATGAAATAGGCTGTCATGAGGATAGTTCTTTTACTGAGTCAACCTCATTAAAAAATGAATCAGCTAGATTTTAGGATATGTAGGTAGTTTGTAGACAGTAGGATTTTGCGAGGAAAGTTCCTTTTACTGTGTCAACCTCGTTAAAAAATGAATCAGTGAGCATGAGGATAGTTCTTTTACTGAGTCAACCTCATTAAAAAATGAATCAGCCAGATTTTAGGATATGTAGGTAGATTGTAGAAATTAAGATTTTGCGAGGATAATTTTTTCCTGTATCAACCTCGTTAAAAAATGAAACAGCGTATTGCGAGGATAGTTTGTTCCTGTCTCAACCTCGTTAAAAATGAAATAGGGTTTATGAGGATAGTTTTGTTCCTGAGTCAACCTCGTTAAAAAATGAATCAGGTATGAGGATAGTTCTTTTCTTGTGTCAACCTCCTTAAAAATGAAACAACTCCCTTTTCAAGGTAAATATTGAAAGTAAACCTTCATTCCATCCATTTGGTTGAGTGCAATGAAGCCTGGGGGGCATGTACCTCGCTTTGCATCATTATACTGGGGGCATGCGAACTTTTTGAGCATAGTTCCTTGTCTTGTGTCAAGCTCGTTAAAAAATGAAACAAGGGTAGGTTAGC
>APFE030800155.1:11552-43033 GCA_000404065.3 Pinus taeda
TGTGGAAGCATTGTTGTGCACCATTTCTATTATCCAACCAGATTGGATAAACAAAGCAAGGGAGGAATGGAAGAATGAGGAAGAAGTGTAGGCACTCATTTGAAAGTTACAACAAGATCCCAGTATATTTGATACATTTAGATGGAAAAATGATTCGTTATGGTACAAAGATCGCTTATACCTATGTAAGAATTCCCAACTCAAACAAAAGATTCTTATGGAATTGCACACTTCTCCCTTAGGAGGGCACTCAGGATTTTTAAAAACGTACCACAGGGTTAAGAAGGATTTTTTTTTTGGATGGCCATAAATCGAATATTCAAAATTTTGTGGCAGAATGTTTGGTTTGCCAACAAAATAAACTTGAAACAATTAAGACCCTAGGTCTATTACAACCTTTATCCATTCTAAGCCAACGTTGGGAGGAGGTTTCAATGGATTTTATCACAAGTTTACCCAAGTCCGAAGGAAAGAGTGTCATCATGGTGGTAGTTGATAGGCTTACCAATTATGAACACTTTTGTGCATTATCACATCCATTTAAAGCCAGTACAGTTTCTACTACATTTATGGAAACAATTCAAAAGCTACACAGAAACCCAAAGATTATTATAAGCGATAAAGATCCCATTTTCACTAGAAATTTTTGGACAGAATTATTTTCTTGGCTCAGTACTCAGTTAGCTCATAGCTCATCTTGTCATCCTCAATCTGAAGGGAAAACTGAGATAGTAAACAAATGTTTGGAAGGATATCTTCATTGCTTTGTATTTGACAAATAGACACAATGGGTCAAATGGTTGCCTCTGGTTGAATGGTGGTATAACACTTCCTTACATACTGCATCAAAAATGACCCCATTTATGGCACTTTATGAATATCATCCACCATCCATCACATCATTAAGAGGAAATTCTAAGGTTCAAGCAGTGGAACATCACATCGAGCATCAACAAGATGTTCTCCAAGTCTTAAAGGATAACCTCACGTTGCCACAAAATAGAATGAAACAATAAGGAGATCAACATCACAACAAAAGAAGTTTTGATGTAGGTGACTAGGTATTCCTATGGCTACAACCATATAAACAAATGTCCCTCAAGCAAGCTAAGAAGGATAATAAATTATCACCAAAGTATTATGGTTCGTAGAAGGTGTTGCAAAAGATTAGTACTATGGAATACAAATTAGAGCTTCCTATGGCTTCCCAAGTGCACCCAGTTTTCCATGTTTCATGTTTAAAGAAGGTTATAGGTGACAAGCTCCTAGTTCAAACAATATTGCCAGAACTTGATGAGGAAGGAAAATCATATTGGAACTAGAAGCAGTCATAGAAACAAGAACTTGAGAGCTATGAAATTGATCAATTTTGGAGTATCTTATCAAGTGGAAGAACTTATCCACTAAAGATTCCACATGGGAGGATGAGAATTTTATATAGAAGCATCCAGAACTACTCAAGCGTTGAGGAAAATGCTTTTTGGAAGGAGAGGGGCATGTTAGGCCCCTATAATACTAGTGATTCCCCCATTACTATTGTCATTGTATCCCTTATTGCTATTATTCTGCCCCTATTATCCCCATGTTGTTATTAGTATGCGCCATAGAAAACCACTATTGTTATTTTTGTGCCCTTATGTTATTACTATTATGTCGGCTTGATTATATTATGACGCCTTAGACTCCTATAAATAGAAGGGAGGTTTATTCATTTGTATCATCCAAGAATTGTTCATTTGTGTAATGTAAAGGAGGTTTCCCCCTTGAAGAGGCTAAATTCTAAGGCGTTGATCTATCTTTTCTATCTTTTTGTGAGCTAGTTTCCTAACATAATATTGTAAGGACACACAATAAAAATAGCGGGCTTCTGTGGGGCATAATAATTATAACAATATGGGGACTATATGTGCACAACAATACAATAAGGGGGTTGCACTAATAACAATAAGGGGCTACACTAATAGTATAGGGACCTAACAACTTTAAATATGTATATGCAACTTTGTGTCAAGGCAACCAAGTAGAAGAATTGGATTATTATGTTCATGATAAATTTTTGTATCATCTTGGAAAGCTATGTGTTCCACAGGATGAAGTAGTCAACATCATAAGGGAAACACATACTTCTCTTATTGTTGGCCACTTTGGTGTAGGTAAAACAATGACACAATTACAAAGGTATTGTTATTGGCCTCGTGTGAATGGAAGTGTGTCACGATATGTAAGGGGATGTTCTTTGTGTGCTACTAGTAAGCCTTGAAATAGAAATTTGGGATTGTATACTCCACTTGTTTTTGCTTCCCATCCTTAGGAAAGTGTGTCTATGGATTTTGTGGGAGGGCTACCTATGTCTAGGAAAGGTCATGATTATCTTTATGTTTTTGTGGATCGTTTCAGTAAAATGTGTATTTTGATTCCTTTTAAGAAGTAGGTTACCACTAAACATACTACAAAGATGTTCTTTCAAAATGTATGGGTGCATTTTGGGTTGCCTACATTTATTATTTCTTATCACTATTCTCGATTTTTAGGAAATTTTGGTCAAGTTTATGGAAAATCATGGACACCAAGTTGAAGAATAGCACGACATTTCATCAACAAACTGATGGTTAGACAAAAGTGGTCAACATAATAGTAGTACATCTCCTTCATGGTTATTGCAGCAAACATTCCAAGCTTTGGGATGAAAATTTGCACTAAATCCAACATGCTTACAATAGGGCCAAGCATTCTTTGACTCAAACATCTCAATTTGAATCATGCTTGGGATATTGACCAAAATATTCCTTCGATTTTATCTTTGGGAAAGATGTTTCTATTGAAGGACACAGTGACATAGACAAGGCCAAGCATTTCATTGAACAAGTTCAATTGGTGCATCAAATGGTTCAAGAATAGTTAGAAGAGGGTCAAGCCAAGTACAAGACAAGACATGATAAGCATCGTGTTGACCACAATTTTCAGGTTGGAGATGACGTTTGGATTTACATTAGAAAGGAAAGGCTTCAAGGAGGAGGTAAAAAACTAAAACCAATTAGATATGGACCTTTTAATAGTTTAGAAAAGTTTGGTAATAATGCATTATGGTTAGATTTTCCTTCATATATGCAAGTCTATGTAGTTGTTAATGTTAAGAACTTGAGATTATATGACCCTCCTTTGATTGAAGATCAAAGAGAGAATGTTCAGACTTCTATAACAGAATATTTCTCTCTTGAATATCTTGAAGAATTGCAGCAAGATACCATTCTTGAAAGAAAAACAAGAACTTCAAGAAAAGGTAATGTGGAATACCTTCATGTGGAGCTCAAAGGAATAAATCCAAGAAAGGCCAAATAGATTGAGATTGTAAGAGTGAGGTAGTTGTATCCTCACCTATCTGTTGACTAAAAATAGTCTTTTGGTGGTCCGAAAGCTTCCAGTGGGGAGGAGTGATCTAGCGGATCAAAAAAGTGCTAAAATATGAAAGTGTTCAAAAGTGCTCAAAACTAGTTCCAAAACGTAGTTCTCTACGTTATGAATCCTATGCAACTTGAATCAGTCAAAGACGACATCGTATGCTCAAGATACCACATTTTGATTTTTTTCTAAATGACTAAAAGTTTGTAGGTTGCTGACTTGAATGTTGACTGGGGAGTCCATACAGCTGATTCAACAGGCCGACTAAGTGTACCATCGATCCAATTAGACTTTGCCAAGTGTCATATTTTGGTTCATTTAGATGGTCGATTTTTATTGGTTGGTGGTTGTTTTTTGTGGACCAATAGGAGGGTGCCACATGGCCCAATCAGGGGCTGCTACGTGGCACCTCCAAGATGTTGTAAAATTTTATGGGTTCGGTCTAAGGTCTGGGTGGGATCAAATGCCAGAATGATCTTCTAATAGTGACAAGGTTTACCAACTCATGCGTAGGTGTTGCTTGTTATATAAGGTTCATAATTTTAATTTAAATTTTAATCTGATTTTTATTGGGGGAAAGGGTCAGGGCTAAGCCTTGGCCCCTAGTCATCAGCACCCCAGAGAACAACAACAGGAGTAGCAACCAAGGGGCTTGGGGCTTATCCACAACCCATGGTCAACAACATTACCATAGGACCCCAGGTGGAGGTATAAGGTGCAAAGCATGGGAGGCAGTGCTTAAGACCCTAGCCCAAGACATATGATATACACAGGACCAAGTGCAGAGATGGTTGGAGCTACGATGGAGTTTAAGCCTTGAACCTTGGTCCTGTGGAATCCATATAACCACCAGTGGATATAGCGAGGGCTATAATGATGGGGGAAGGTTGTTAGTGGTGGCCCCCAACCCTACGGTGGCAATGTAACCGTAACCAATGGAGCTAGGTGCAAAGTTACAGGGTGAGTGGTTAGCCCAGCCCCCGACCACATGGGTCGACATGAATAAAGGTAGGTCTAAGAATTCAAGCATGGGGGTTAATGGGAAAATTAACTATCATACAAATTGCACCATCTTCATTGTGAATCCCGCCTGCGCTAGGAAAAATTTTCGCTCGATGGGTTGCTGAAGGGCAGAAAATGTATGATAGTTAGCCAATTTTGCCAGTTTGTAGAACAATTTGCTGCAAAACTTCCAAATGCCATAACTTGATGGTTTTGTATCCTTTTTAACCTAACAAGAGCCCATCTAGGGGATTTGGGTCTTCCAGAGTCATTGGAGACATTATTTTTTCATTTTGTGTGTTGTAAAACCATGTAATCACATATTTGACACTTAATTGAAGAGGCCCAACATTGGACGCTAGACCAGGAGATGTAGCCCAAGAGGGGTGAACTTTATCAATTTTTTTTCTTGTATTGTTGTGTATGGTTTATTTGTCTCTATTTACTTTTTGCAAATTGAGTTTAAATCACTAATTTATGTCATTTTTCAACTTGATCCATTGCCTAAAAGACATAAAATTTACCTGCAAATTTTCCATAAACCTTCAATTTGTAATACCGATCAAAGGGTGAGAGAGAGGGAGAGGGAGAGGGAGAGAGAGAAAGGGTGATATAATGGTAGAGGTAATAGATATGGGGGTAGAGAGATAGGGATGAAGAGAGAGAGATGAAGAGGGAATGGGAGGGAGATAGTGAGGAAGGAAGAGCAAGTAATTTTTGGGGGAGAGGGGTAGAGTGGGGGAGAGAGGAAGAGGGAAAGAGGGACAAAGTATGGGTGCACATGTGTGTGTGTGTGTATTTGAGATAGAGAGATAGAGAGATACAGATAGGCATATATCGGTGGATGATGGAGTGGGAGAGTGAGATAGGGATAGAGAGGGAGGAAGGTTGAGAGATAGTGAGAGAGGGGATATGAGGGAGGTAGGAAGGGATAGAGTGAGAGAGAGGAAAGGATAAGAGAGTTGCGGAAGAGATATGTGAGAGGTGAGGGGTAGAGAGAGATAGGGAGTGAAGAAAAGACAAGAAAATAGAAAATAAAACACACACACACATAGAAAAAGAATGGAGACTCGGTGACAGAGTATTTGAACGCACTTAGTACTATGGTAAGTTAGTTAGCATCTGTTGATATTAAAATTTCATATGAAGATAAGTGCATCAGTTTGTTTTGTTCTCTACCAGATTCGTGGGATCGTCTGGTTATTGCAATAGGTAGCAATGCAACTGCCTTGCAGTTTGATGAAATAGTCTCATCCTTGCTGACGGAGGAGATGAGACGGAAAGATATGGAGAGCCAGAATGGTGATACCTTGTCTGTATGAGGACAGTCCCATAGTAGAAACCAAAATAAGTCATCGAATGGTAGATTTAAATCTAGAGGGCAGTTTAAATCTCCAGGAAAACTTGCAAAGGTGGTGTGTTGGAAATGTGGAAAGGAAGGGCACTATAAAAGGGACTGTAAATCTAAAGCTCCTGATAAAGGAAAGGGATATGATGACGCTCTTTCTACAGAGGTGAAAACCACCTCAGATGAAGGTGGGGATGTGTACTTGGCTTCTTCAAGTACACATGTAGATCATGAGGCATGGTTGATTGACTCAGGTGCATCCTTTCACTTCACTCCCCATAGAGAGTGGTTCTGCGAAGTATGAGAAATATGATGGTGGTGATGTCTTCTTAGGGGATGATAGGAAGGCTAGAATCATTGGTCGCGGAAAATTAAATTTGAAGTTGCAAGGTGGAAGGGTTAGAACACTTCCGGGTGTTTTGCATATTCCTGCATTGGCTAGAAATTTGATTTCTGTAAGCAAGTTGGATGATGCAGGTGTAAAAATAGTGTTCGAGAAGGATACTTGCAAGATGGTTCTAGGAGCATTGGTATTGAAGTAGGGAGTTCGGATTGGAACTCTGTACAAGCTACAAGGTAGCACGGTTTTTAATGGGTGCAACAGTTCTATGGTTCCTAAAAGTGGAGCAGAAAATCTAGTGGTCTCTGGAGAGAAGACCATGCTATTGCATCAAAGGCTTGGACATAGTGGAGAGAAGGGCCTTCAAATACTTCATGGTAAAGGTATGGTAGAAGGTATGAGTAATAGCTCTCTGTATTTTGATTTTTGTGAAAATTGTGTATATGGGAAGCAGAATTGGGTGAGTTTCCCCTCTGGTGGTAAGAGAGCGAAACATATATTAGATCTTGTGCATAGTGATGTGTTTGGACCTGTGAAGGTTCTATCACTGGGTAAGTCTGTGTACTATGTATCATTTATAGATGACTTCTCAAGGAATACATGGATATATTTCCTTAAGAAGAAATCTGAAGTCTTTGATAGGTTTAAAGAATTCAAGGCTCTGGTGGAAAACCAGATAGAGAATAAGATAATGGTGTTGAGGACAGATACTGGTGGAGAGTTTTGCAGTAAGGAATTTGAAGAATTTTGTAAGAAGTGTGGTATAGCACGACAAAAGACTACTCCATATACATCTCAACAAAATGGAGTTGCAGAAAGAATGAACAAGACGTTGATGGAAAGGGCAAGAAGCATGCTTAGTGGTGCTGGGTTAGGACAGGAATTATGGGCAGAGGTAGTGGAGACAACATGTTACCTAGTCAACAGATCACTTTCATCAGCATTGGAGGATAAAAATCCACAAGACGTATGGACTGGTAAGAAACCCTCTCTTTCACATCTAGGGGTATTTGGATGTGATGCATATGTACATGTTCCAAAGGAGAAATGAACCAAGTTGGATAGTAAATCTTAAAAGTGCATCTTTATTAGGTATAAGGATGTTTTAAAGGATTATAAGCTTTGGAACCTAGTAACAAGGAAGGTTGTGTACATCTGAGATGTGGTGTTCAGAGAGGTGAAAGATGTTATTAAACATGAAGTTAAACCAAAGGAACCTAAGAAGATAGAATTTGAGCTAAAGGAGGAAGAATCAAACTCTACAGCAGAGGAGGAATCAGAAGATGAAGAGCCACAAACTCCAGGTTTGAGAAGATCAGTTCAAGAAACAAGGCATCCAAAAAGGTATAGTCCATCCGCTTTCTATTCAAATTTTGATTTATCCATTACCGATGATGATCCCAGAAATGTGAAGGAAGTAGTAGATTTAGAGGATGGAAAATTCTGGAAATAGGCCATGGTTGATGAAATGACATCTTTGCACAAAAATGAGGCTTGGGATTTGGTGGAGTTGCCGGTTGAAGGGAAACCCATTGGCAACAAATGGGTGTTCAAGAAGAAAACAAATGCAGAAGGAAAGGTGGAGAAATACAAAGCTTAGTTGGTAGCAAAAGGTTATTCCCAGGTGCCGAGAATTGATTTTGGTGATATTTTCTCTCCTGTTATTGAGGTAACTTCTATTAGATTACTTTTATCTGTTGTTGTTTCTTTTGATTTTGAGGTAGAACAGATGGATGTGAAGACATTATTTCTTCATGGGGATTTGGAAGAGGAAATTTACATGAAGCAACCTAAAGGCTTTGCAGTGAAGGGTAAGAAAGGAGTGGTATGAAAGTTAAAGAAGTCTTTGTGTGGGAGGATGTGGTATCAAAAATGTGATACATTTATACGGGGACTTGGCTTCACCAGAAGCAAAGAAGATCATTGTGTGTATTTTAAATTAATTGGTGACCGTGTTATTTATTTGGTCTTTTATGTGGATGATATTTTTTTGGTTGGAAATGACAAAGAAATTATCCAGGATTTGAACACCCAATTTTCCTCCAAATTCGACATGAAAGATCTTGGTGCTGCAAAATATATTTTAGGCATGGAAATTAAAAGAGATCAGGCAAAGAGGAAGCTCTGGTTAAACCAGAGGAAGTATGTCGAGACAATATTGCAGAGATTTAATATGCAAGATAGTAAACCAGTGAAGGTTCCTATTCCTGTAGGTGTAAAGTTATCTATTGAACAGTGTCCCAAGACACAAGAAGAGGAAGAGGACATGTCCCGTGTTCCATATGCAAGTGCAATCGGTAGCCTAATGTATGCAATGGTCTGTACTAGACTAGACATTGCACATGCAGTAGGAGTATTGAGCATGTTTATGTCAAAACCAGGAAAGGAGCATTGGACAACAGTGAAGTGGGTTTTCAGGTATTTGCATGGGACTAGTGATTATGGTTTGTGCTACTAAGGAAGACCAGGATTGGACATATTGTTGGATATTCATGGTTTTGTTGATGCAGACTGGGCTGGAGATCTGGATCAAAGAAGATCTACAAGTGGGTATGTGTTTAACCTATTTTGAGTTGCAGTGAGTTGGATGAGTAAGAAATAATCTGTAGTGGCACTATCAACTACAGAGGCAGAATACATGACAACTGCTCATGCAAGCAAGGAAGCAGTTTGGTCGTAGAGATTGTGTTCAAGTTTGGGGTTAGTTAGGGAGCTATAAGGATAGAATATGATAGCCAAAGTGCAATTTTCTTGGCAAAGAACCCTACATATCATTCAAAGACAAAGCACATTGATGTTCAGTATCACTTTGTGAGGGATATGATAGAAGACAAAAAGGTGTTGCGGTAAGGTGGACACTTTGAAGAATACTGCAGATGCATTGACAAAATCTATGAGC
Organism: Pinus taeda; assembly: GCA_000404065.3. NCBI lineage: Eukaryota > Viridiplantae > Streptophyta > Pinopsida > Pinales > Pinaceae > Pinus > Pinus taeda. The sequence continues at coordinate 20,541 of APFE030800155.1, forward strand.
TCTGAGAAGTTCTCTTGGTGTAGAGAAACAATGAGCGTTGCAGGACTGGATAAATGACTAAGCTCTCTTGTGGTCCCCTGTGGAAAGAACAAAACAAGTGGGAGATTGTTGGGTTGTGTTATATTCTTTCCACAACTAGCCCACGTAGTTAACCGCGGGATTAGAGGGGGGACGGAGACCCCCCTTCATTGCGTCGATTGCGTAGCAGGGGGGTCATAGGGGGTTTGAGGGGTTAGGGTAACACCATTCTATGGGGTTCGGGACAACGCCCCAGAAAATTTTGGTTTTTGAACCTATGTTAGGTTGGGCGGACCCACCTATGGTTTTGTGCATGATTTTAGCACATGTTTTTTGGACGCGATGGTTTTCAGTCCATGGTTTTGGACGCGATGGTTTTTGGTCCATGGTATTGGATGCTTCAGCATGTATAAATATGTATTATAACATTGAAATGAACATAATGAAAAATCAAGCTAGTAGACCTGGTTTTGGGATCCAGGGGAAAATATCTATGTATATGTGTTTTATGTGTTATGCTCTCGCATTGTTTATTTATGTGTTTTAGAATTCATATGTAGGTAATTTCTGTATGAGGTTAAAACCTACAGGGGATAGGTAGAGAGAAAAAGAGAGGTGTATATGTAATTGAGAGAATATCGGGAAAAAGGTGTTGAAACTTTGAATTGGCGTCCTTTTGACAATCCATTTTTCCTTTTTCCACCCATTTTATTACACATATTCACTTCATTCTATCTTGTTTGTGAATTAAAGGTCATCGAGTTCATGCAAGTTATAATGAAAAAGGTAATAATCAATTAAGAACTAAAAATTTATTTTTTCCCTATGAAATTGGTTTAAACTATATTAAATCTACCAAAAGATGGACTTTCTGCAGCGAACTTGAATTTTTGTAGCCAAATCCTAAGTTCTAGAGGTTTGTACATGTGAGAGAACAACCAAGACAATTGAGTAGTTGAAAAATGTCACCTACATGGATGTCCACCCACTGGTTGCAGATGGAACCCCATAAGATAAACATGGCTCATTGGTCAAGCTTTCGGTCAACATGGTTATGGAAGACTTGTTTTGCGCATAATATCAAGATACAAACTCTGCAATAAAGCGAGTGTGGAAATAGCAAGTGAGCGAGATCCGAAGACCTAAATTTAAGTTGATGATGTGTCGATAAATTCCTTCTAATAATTCGCTCCTTCAGTAGTGAATCATGAGAAGAGAAATTCTTATTTTAATCTAGAAGCTTAAATGTCAATTTCAGTTCTAGATTCTAGGCATTAATTTCTTTAGTTGTTAATCTTGAAACCATTATAAAAATTAAGTTGCTAAGTGAAACAAAAGACAATCGATTAAGTTCAGAATTATTGTATTTTCATTTTCTATTTTGAAATATTTTTTTACACTTCAAGTAATATAAGCTATGTTCATGGAATCTCTATGATTGTGTTGGCGATTCAAGTCTCTTGATCTAAGATTTGAACCTCTCATACTCACCAAGAGGTTCCTCTGAGGATATGTGAGATAGTATAGATGTCTTTCATCATTTTGATTTAATTTCTTTACATTCTATAACTAGATTAGAATTTTCTTCATTTTGTTATTCAATTCATTTACATGCTCTATTGCACTTAGCATTGTACTCGTTTCTCTTTATTTCATTACGGGTCAAGTGCTTGATAATAAACAAAAAACATCAAAAAGATTTACCTTGAATTGTGTTTTTAAGATTAGTTTCAGGTTTATGTTTAGATGCTTAGGACTAGCTCTAGTTCAGAACACACACACTAGTAATCTTTTATGCACTCAAATTTCCGTTGATATTTCCTTACATTTTGGTTACTTCTTTCTAGAATAGTTTAAATTTCAAGTTTGGTAGATTAGCTCTTCTTTCACAAGTTTGATATTTTGGACTTTATTTCAAACTTCATAGATTAATTTTTCTTCAAATTTTCATAGAATAGGTTTCTTTTTAAAAGTTAATAGTTTATATTTATTTTCAAAGCATAATAGAGTAATTTTGTATTTCAAAGTTCAATATAATAAGATTTATTTTCCTTTTCCATAAAATAGATTTGAAGATTTCGCATTAGCATAGTTTTCTTTGAATTCATTTAATTTTCAACTCTTGAATTTAATTTTGGCCTATGTGACAAAACATGTGCATGTGCTTACTAATTTCTTGTCATAAATAGGTTTAACGTTCATCTTATAATTAGAATAATTTTCTTTCAATTAAAAGTGGATAGCCTAGCATATATGCAAGTGTACTTCGTACGTTCAAAAACCCTCGATTGATGATTTAATGTAAATAATTTAATCAACAATTAAATTATCCAACATTTTTGGCAACATTGTTGGGGAAGTATACATAGGTGTCTACTTTTAATCTAGAATGTCTTTTCATTTAAACAACTTTATTTAGGGGGAGTGGTAAGACAAGAGGTGAGAACTTGCACATGACAATTGTGGGGTTCTCTCTAAATCAAAGTTGTCACAATTTCATTTCACAATAGTGCATTCATTATTTAGATGCATAATTAATTCATATTAAAATCATTTAGGATGCATGTATATTTGTAAGTGAAGATCGTAGTTCAATACCAACATCGCCAACCAACACCACTAAACCATGTAGTGCCACACCACCTTCTGATACACAAATTCAATCATTTGTAACTAGAAAAAGAGATTCTAAAGTTAATAGGTCAAGAATCTAATATAGGGATTCACCAAAGTCATCTACAAAAGTTGTAGTAGAAGAACCTACATCCCCAACCAAAGGAGTCATATTTCTTTCTTCAACAGGTGAACAACTCAGAGGATAAGGGTTAAAGTGATCCAAACTTAAACAGGAATGAAAAAAAATTACAGATATAACCATAAATACATAGATGCAGTAGAAATAACACTTCATTTCGTTAATATCAAATATTGAAATGTGCTTACAAACAGAATGGAAATAAAACTAGCTCGGGCGATGGTAGCTTATCTCTAAGAAGAGATGTGGTGGATACATGCCTCTAAATTGTGTTACAATGAGGCCCAAGGGCCTATTTATTATTGAACAAAAAGGGAAAACCATAAACAACCAAAATCTTAACCACAAGAGATGGAATGCCAAGTGTTTGTGGGGCCTCGTTGGGGTTAGTTGGGCAACCAACTTCCTTGGGTTGTAACTTGGTCATATTATCTTCGTTTGGTGCGTATGATACCTTGTTGGGAATATCTCTCTAAGTAATACAATATTTATGGTAGAATTATATCCATAGGTATGAGCTTGTTAAAAAAAATTCCATTTTGGGGGTCAAAACTACTCTGGAAGTCCAGGACCCGAAAAACTACTAAAAATAGTAAATGTTGCAATAAACAAGGAAACAAATGAAAAAAATGGAGGTCTAGTGGAATAGGTGAGTGGAAACCAATATCTACATGGATCATTCCTCCCTCCTTAGGAAACAATTCTCCCCATTGCGTGAAGAGCCTCCATGAGGTGAGGAAATTTCTATTGAACCTGGTCCCTCGTGAACCACTTGTCCTAGTGAAGGAGTTGGCGTTCTTTGACAGCTTGATATAGTTGGATCCTATGTTGGCAAGCGTTCTTGATCTATGTGTCGATGATCTAATCATTTGTGTTGAGTATGGAGCATGATTGTTTAGAGATCTTTGGTTCAGCCGGATGTATACCCCAGGAAGTTTGTACACCCCTCCACACGGGGGGTGCGGGGGGCACTTGTCCCCCCCATGGGGTTCGGCATGGCCAATCCCCCCCAACTGGGAGGTCCGGGGGCCAACGGGTCCCCAGCGAGGGTTTCAGGGGCAGCACCCTCGAAACTAAAAAAATATGTAAAATTGCCTTGTAAAAGTATAGTAATTTCTAGTCAATTTGGGTGGTTCATTAGGCAGATGATCTGATAGTAGAACTTATGTTTAGTTTGGGTTTTTTTTTCCCTAGAAGGAAAACCCTCTCTTTGAATGAGGGCATTGTATTTGAGGCTATGTAATAGATGTGTATTCTCTGAGCGAGAAGAAAAGAGGTGAGACTGTGAGAGAAAACAGAGGATATTACAACGGATCTACTGTAGGTTGTGTCTCTTCATTTTGCTAGATAATAGAAAGGAAGGACTGTTGTTCAAGGTGGACATAGCCCAAAATGGGTGAACCACGTATATCTGTGTCTCTCTTGTTTTATGTGTTTTCTGTGTTTATATTTATGTATTATTTTATGTGTTCCATTGCTCCGTAATATATAATTTTCTAACAACCGGTATCAAAGCCGAAGGTCTATTTGGCTGATAAACTCGTAGGAAAGAAGGGTTCCTCATTCAAGTGGGAGCAATGGCAAAAGATTCTAAGTTTAGGGTCGATAAATTTAATAGCCAAAACTTCTCGCTGTGGAAGATACAGATGGAAGATTATCTGTATCAGAAAGATCTATACCTACCATTGGGAAAAAAAACAAAGATGCCGACGGGTATGAAAGATGAAGAATGGAACCTTCTCGATATAAAGACAATCAGAAAAATACGGTTGTGCCTTGCACCATCGGTCACCTTCAACATTTCGAAAGAAACAACAACAAAGGGTTTGATTAAGGTGTTGGAAAAACTATATGAAAAACCCTCAGCCTCAAACAGGGTATTTCTTATGAAATGGTTATTTAATATGAAGATTTTGGAAGGTGGATCTGTTGCAGACCATTTAAATGATTTTAATATTGTTACAAGTCAGTTATGTTCTGTAGAGGTAAACTTTGATAATGAAGTTAGAGCTTTGTTATTCTTGTTCTCATTACCAAAAAGTTGGAATGGTTTAGTAATGGCCATTAGTAACTCTGTTTCTAGATCTAGTACTTTAAAGTTTGATGATCTTGTCAATGCTATCCTTAGCGAGGAAATGTGACGGAAAAGCTCCACTGAGACATCGGGTAATGCTTTGAGTGCAGAGTTTAGGGGACGAAAAATGGAAATAGGAAAGAGCTCAGGATATCACAGTAAATCAAGGAAAGGCAGATCTAAGTCCAGATCGGGGATAGTGTGCTGGAAATGTAGAAAGAAAGGACACCTAAAGAAAGACTGTAGATCTCGAAAGGGAAAAGAAGGAGATGCACAACAAGAAAACAATCATGAAACAAATGCGATAGGTGAGGTGTTACAAGATGCTTTGATTCTTTTTTTCGAAAAATTATTGATTCTTGAGTGGTAGATTCAGGGGCCTCATTCCATGCCACACCTGATAAGAAATGCTTTCATGACTATGTTCAAGGAGATTTTGGACAAGTTCGTTTGGGTGATGATAAACCTTGTAAAATTTTTGGAATGGGTCAGGTTCTTTTAAAATAGTAGAATGGAAACCAATGGCTACTAAAGGAGGTAAGGCATGTTCCAGATCTAAAGAAAAATCTGATTTCAACAAGGCAGTTAGGCGATGAAGATTGTGTGACAACTTTCACAGATAAAGCTTGGAAGGTCACCAAAGGAGCCCTAGTAATAGCAGAAGGAAAAAAGGTTGATACATTGTATTTATGCAATGGTATTTCTAACTCTGTTAATGCTTTAACTTCCAAAGGAGGAGATGCAGCATTATAGCATCATAGGCTCAGACACATGAGTGAAAATGGGATGAAGATTCTTCACTCAAGGAATTTGTTGTCGGGTTTGAAGAATGTTGATTTGGACTTTTGTGAGAATTGCATTTATGGAAAACAAAAGAGAGTCAGATTTTTCAGAGTTGGGAAAGAAAAGAAGAGCAAAAAATTAGAGCTTGTGCATACAGATGTATGGGGACCTGCTCAGGTATCTTCTCTCGTGGTCTCGTTATTATGTTACTTTTATTAATGATGCAACTATAAAAACTTGGATTCTTGTATTAAGAATAATCTGATGTATTTGATACTTCAAGAAATGGAAAGCTTTGTTGAGATTGAGACAAGAAAGAAATTGAAGTGTCTTAGATTAGACAATGGAGGTGAATATTGCAGCAAAGAGTTTGATAGGTACTGTTCAGAGCATAGAATTCGCAGAGAGAAGATAGTTCCAAGAACACCACAAGAAAATAGTGTGTCAGAAAGGATGAACAAAATAATCATGGAGCGTGCAAGGTGCATGAGATTGCATGCAGGATTGCCTTTACAGTTTTGGGCAGATGTTGTAGATACTATTGTTTATCTAATAAACATAGAGCCTTCAAGTTCCTTGGTTGGTGGTGTTCCAGAGGAAGCATGGACAGGTAAAAAGGTAAACTGCTATTTTTTAAAGCCTTTTGGTTGTGAGGCCTTTGTCCATATTGATAAAGAAAGTAGAACAAAGCTTGAGGCAAAGTCAAAGAAATGTACCTTTATCGGATATGGTGTTAATGATTTTGGTTATCACTTATATGATTACGAAAATCACAAAATCATTAGGAGCAAAGATGTAATATTCAATGAAAAAGTCTTGTATAAGAATCAATTGCAGGAAAAGAAACAGGAAAAAGAGAACAAAGAATATGCAGTTCTTGATGAAATCATTGAAAAAGTAAAGGTGCTTGAAAATAATAACAATCAAAAACCACAACAACAACAACCACCACAATAGAAACAGGCACCCCAAACACCTGAAAATGGTGTTAGAATATCTACCAGGATAATTAGACCCCCTGAACGATACTCTCCTTCATTATATTATTTATTGTTGGTTGATTCTGGTGAACCCGAATGTTATGAAGAAGCAATGCAGGTTGAAAGTAGGAAGAAGTGGGAGGTAGCCATGGAAGAAGAGATGGACTCCTTAATGTATAACCAACTTAGGACTTAGTTAGGTTTCCTACAGGAAAAACTACATTGAAGAATAAATGGGTTTACAAGCTGAAGGAAAAATATGGAGGAAAACAGAGGTACAATGCTAGACTTGTGGTGAAGGGGTTTGCATAGAAAAAAGGTATTGATTTTGATGAAATATTTTCTCCTGTTGTTAAAATGACTTCAATTAGAACTATTTTAACTCTATTAGTAGTTGAAGATTTGCATCTTGAGCAGTTAGATGTAAATACTACCTTTCTCCATGGGGATTTGGAGGAAGATATATATACACAACAACCACAAGGATATGAAGTGAAAGGGAAGGAGAAACTAGTGTACAGGTTGAAGAAGAGCTTGTATGGCTTAAAACGGGCTCCAAGGCAGTGGTATCTAAAATTTGACAAGTTTATGTCGGAACAAGGTTATACTAGATGTCACTCTGATCATTGTGTTTATCTAAAAAAGCAAAATGATAGCAGCTATATTATATTGTTATTGTATGTAGATGACAAGCTTATTGGAGGGTCTAACATGTAGGAAATAAATGTGCTCAAAACAAAATTGGCAAATTCATTTGCAATGAAGGATTTGGGAGCTGCAAAACAAATCCTTAGTATGAGAATAACTAGAGACAGGAAAATTCATAAATTAACATTGTCTCAGAATGAATACATACAAAAGGTGTTGAAAAGATTTAATATGCACAATGCAAAACCAGTTAGTACACCTTTTGCTAGCCATTTCAAACTTAGTAAGGAAATGTGCCCAAATACCCAAAAAGACATGGATTATATGTCTAAAGTTCCATATGCATCAGCAGTTGGAAGCTTGATGTATGCAATGGTTTGCACAAGGCCTGATATTGCACATGCAGTGGGAGTTGTAAGTAGGTACATGAACAATCCAGGAAAGGAAAATTGGATGGAAGTGAAATGGATTCTCAGATATTTGAAAGGTACCACAAATCAAGCATTATGCTTTGGTGGTTTAAATATTTCTCTACCAGGATATGTTGATGCAGATATGGCAGGTGACAGAGATAACAGGAGGAGCACTACAGTACATGTATTTACTGCAGGTGGAACAATTGTTAGTTGGGTTTCAAAAATCCAAAGTGTTGTTGCACTTTCAACAACAGAAGTAGAGTATGTTGCTGCTATAGATGCTAGTAAAGAAATGATTTGGTTACAAAGGTTTATGGTTGAATTAGGTAAGGAGAATGATATGGGCACGTTATACAGTGATAGCCAAAGTGCCATTAATCTTGCAAAGAACTCAACATTTCATTCCAGGACTAAACACATACCGCGCAAGTACCATTTCATATTATTCGTGTTGGAAGACGGAGAGTTGAAGCTGGAAAAGATACACACTAGCCAAAATCCTGTAAATATGCTAAGAAAAGTTGTAACCAGGGAGAAACTGAGAATATGCTTAGTTTCAATTGGTATTCAAGGATGATAATGAATATGAGAAACAGCCAGGTCCAAAGAGGAGTCATTGTCTAGCAAATGAAGTAGCGATGGAGTTGCTACAATCATTCTCCAAGTGGGAGATTGTGGAGTATGGAGCATGATTGTTTAGAGGTCTTTGTTTCAGCTGGATGTATACCCCAGGAATTTTGTACACCCCTCCACATAGGGGGGTGCGGGGGGGGGACTCGTCCCCCCGCGGGGGTTCGGGGGGGCTGATGCCCCCCCCGGCTGGGGTGTCCAGGGGCTAGCAATTCCTCGACGGTTTCGGGGGTAGCACCCCCAATGCTAAAAACAGATGTAAAATTGCCTTGTAAAAGTATAGTAATTTCTAGTCAATCTCAGCCATTCATTAGGTGAATGATCTAATGGTAGAACTTATGTTTAGTTTAGGTTTTTTTTTGCCCTAGAAGGCAACCCATCTCTTTGTATGAGGGCATTGTATTTGAGGCTGTGTAATAGATGTGTATTCTCCGAGCGAGAAGAAGAGAGGTGAGACTGTGAGAGAAAACAGAGGATATTACAGCGGATCTACTGTAGGTTGTGTCTCTTCATTTTGCTAGGTAATAGAAAGGAAGGACTGGCTGTTCGGGGTGGACGTAGCCGAAATTGGGTGAACCACGTATATCTGTGTCTCTCTTGTTTTATGCGTTTTCTGTGTTTTTATTTCTGCAATATTTTATGTGTTCCATTGCTCTGTAATATATAATTTTCTAAAAATTTGTGGCTTATTCCATGTAATTTGGGTTTAACTCTATTGGTGTGAGTTTTTCTCCAATGTCAGATGTGTCCAAAAATGGTGGAAAGTATGGTTGAAAGAAGTTTGCATTGAACATTAGGTGCAAGCCAAGGAAAGGTGGAATGTTGATCACGAAGGCATTGTCCCCTACAACCTTTTTGATGGTGTATGACCCATATCAGAGTGGGTGAAGCTTGCGGTGAGGTCTAGCGAGGAACTCCTTCTGCAAATGTAGCCAAACTTTGTCACCGACATGGAACTTGTGTGACACCCGATGTTGATCATGGCACTATTTGTAATTAGCATTGGCTCTGTCCAATATAACATGGACCTATTAGTGGATGTGTTGAATCCGATCAATGAAGCTATTAGCCCTATGGTCTTCGGACTCACTGGATGTGAGCTGAATTTGCCTGAGTGGTTGCAAATGGTATGGCCACATCAATGGGACATAATCGTTGAAATCTCAGCCCTACTTGAAAGGGGCTATGGTATGTCAAGCTATGGAGAGCTCTATTGTAGGTGTGTTGGACATAGGGGGGGATTTCATCCCATGTGCGTGGATGCTTTTAGTTTTACATGCACAAAATGTGTACGATCATCCTGTTGATGACCTCTATTTGGCCATCAGTTTGGGGGTGGAAAGTTGTGGACTTAGTAAGTTTGGCATCGAGCATCGACAAGAGACTTGACCAAAGTGAACTTAGGAATATGCTATCCCGATCTAAGATAATGAACTATGGGATCCCAAATTGTACCCACACTCGCTCAAAGAAGAGCTTAGTGGTGACCTCTGTTGCGATACTCTTCTTGCAGGCCTCCATAATGGCCATCCTGGAGAATATGTCGATGACCATGAAAACACAGTCGTTGTCACGCTTAGTAGAAGGAAGGCCTGAAATGTAATCCATGGAGATGGATTCCTAAGGTAGGCTAGCAGTAGGCAGATGAATATATAGGCCTTGCTTCTTTATGGTTGGTTTTGCAATCAAGCGCAGGCAGTGCAGGATCGAATGTACTTCCCAACATCTTGACGAAGGTTTGGCCAATAAAAATATTTTTCAATACTACCATTATTTTCTCTACTTCGAAATATCCAATGACCTAATTGTAGTGAACCTCCCAAATCATGTTGGCACGCTTACTTGTAGGAACACAAAGGTGTCCCAAGTGGCATAACAGTGCATCCTTGAGGTGAAAATTTGGAACTTGCTTACCTTCCAAGAGTGTTTGGTATGTGTTGCTAAATTTTGGATCACTCTTATAAATATGCAACCACCCCGAAGTCTCATTCCCACAGGAGTCGAGCATAGTGATCAACACCATGAATGGTGGTCATTTGGGGTAGTCTGCAACATTATTGGTGCTACCCTTCTTGTACTTAATGTTCAAATGGAACTATTGCATGTATGTGGACCATTCATTAGGGGAATTTTTAGGTCCAAAATGGGCCTCCTAAGAAAAATGTACAACCAAAATAAACTTTATAAGAAGCAATAGGATTCAAGATGATGATGTCAACCATGGGGGATGATTCACCATTTTTGGAGTAAAAAAATAAAAAGATTAAAAAATAATAAAATAATAAAACTACTTTTTCAACTCATATTTTGAACTTATCTCCCTAAGGTTTTATTCCAATTTTGAACAGGAGTACTCGTTGGATGTAAAATTCCTGGTCCAAGGAGTACCCATGTTGCATACTTTCGATGGACATGGTACCCAAAAAATGTGATTGCAATCACCTTCTCATGTATTACCCATTTTTCTTGTAGTAGGGTCCATCAAAAGTATGCAACATGGGTACTACTTAGATGAGAAATCAAATTCTACATCCAATGATTGTTTTTGCTCTAAAATTGAGTAAACACATAGGGAGATAAGTTGAAAATATGAGTTGAAAAAATATTTTTTTCATTTTAACCTCTAATACTTGATGATATAATCTAATCTTATTTTATTATTTCCACTATTATTTTATAATTTCCTTAGGAGGCCCATTTTAGACATCAAAATTTCCCTAATGTGTTGATGGTGATTATTCTAGAACTTCCCTTGTGTCTGTATGAATTGCAAGGGTCAGTGGTCTATGTGGATGACTATTTCTTTCCCCATAAAGTAATGCTTCCATTGATGACAAACCTACACAATTGATCCAAATGGAAAATGACATCCACCCATGGAATTTGCCCATGATATTGTAAGTGGCATCCACCCATGGTATTCATTCACCCATGGTATTTTCCCATGGTATTCTAAGTGGCATTGAAACTTGGTATTCATCCTCCCATGGTATTTATCCACTCATGGAATTTACCCATAGTATTGTAAGTAACATTCACCCATGGTATTTACCCACCCATGTAATTTACCTGTGGTGTTGTGACAAAAAAAGCTATAAGTAACAAGTCACATTTTGTAAAAGGATTGATTGTCCACCACAGTGTAGCCTTTACAATTATTATATGTTTCAATAAAAAAGTTTCTTTGTGGTTTTGTTATTGCGTGTTCTCCTCTTTTCTTCTGACATTTCAATTTTTCATATCTTAGGGGCCTCCCCCTAAAATCCAGATCAGTGGGATCAGATTCAGAGTACGATTCCATAGGAATGAGGGTTTGATGCATATTGTAGTTTCCAATTTTTTCAGAAATATTCAACAAACTTCAGGCACGTGCTACGACCTCCACATAGCACTTTCTTGGGCAAAGTGAGAATTTTTTTTCTTTTTTCATTTTTTTGCAGGGGTTTTCTTGGGTAGCACATTTGCAGATTAGATCTAAAATTTTTGGTGCAAAATTTACAAAAATAAATAACACATTTGGATTCCTTGCAAAAAAAGAAAAAATTGGTCAAATCAAAGTCTAGATGAGGGATATATCATTGATTTAAAATAAACTATGTTGTTGAAATTTTTCTGACAACAATTCATGGACGGCGACTATCATACCAGTTTTTTCATTTTTTGTGTGTATAATTTTGGAAAAATTATTATATTTCTAAGGTCCTCTAAAAAATCACCCAATTTAAAAAACAAATTGGTCGAATCGGAGTTCGGATGAGGGAGATATCGATGATTCAAAATCAACCATTTTTTTTAGAACTTTTGTGACGACATGACAATTGTAGCACGAATATGAGTTTCCATCATGTATAGGTATGGATTTCAAACTCATGGGAAGCTACAAAATGGTCATTCTATTTCCAAAAACAGGTTATAATAAATATTCTGAGCTATATTGACCGAGTTATGCCCATTTTAAATCTAGAGGAGCATTCAAAGTGGGTTCCCTTCAGAGATGTGCCCTCCCACACCACTTTAGTAGGCACATGCTTCACATTCATTAGTTTTAGCATAGTAGCATCTGGCTTGGGTTCTTTCGAGACGTTCCCTCTCACTCCAAGCTATGTAGGCACCTGCTACTTCATCAACAGTCATCATCATGGTTATGGGTCAACCGCACAAAATCCTTGTCATTGAAGTCCATTCGCTAGGCCACACATTGTTAGTATCACATTTGGTAACAAGCATTACATCGTATCTCTATCCTTGGATCTTCATTTTTCATGGTCATGGGTCATCCATAAAACCACACTTCATCGAAGTCCATTTGCTAGGTCTCACAGATTTAGTATCATAGTTGGTCAGAAGCATTACAGGGTATCTCTATCCTCAGATCTTCGTTTGTCATGGTTATGGGTCATCCACAAACCCACACTTTATCAAAGTCCATTTTCTAGGCTACACACTATCAGTATCATAGTTGGTCACAAGCATTAGAGGGTATCTCTATCCTTTGTTCTTCATTCATCACGGTTACGGGTTCTCTTTAGTGGATCTTCATATTCAACAAAGGCTTCTCAAAAGGGAACATCATGCAATAGGGACCATTTCTTCTTAAGGAGGGAGGAATGATCCAAATGTAAAATTGGAATCCACCCATGGTATTCATCCACCCATATTATTCATTCACCCATGGAATTTACCCATGGTATTGTAAGTGGCATCCACCCATGGAATTTACCCATGATATTGTAAGTGGCATCCACCCATGGTATTCATTCACCCACAATATTTTCCCATGGTATTGTAAGTGGCATCAACCGTTGATATTCATCCTCCCATGGAATTTACCCATGGTATTGTAAGTAACATCCACCCATAGTATTCATTAACCCATGGTATTTACCCACCCATGGAATTTACATGTGGTAATGTGAGAAAAAAAGCTATAAGTAACAAGCCACATTTTGTAAAAAGACATAATGTAGCCTTTATAGAAATTATCTATTTTAATAAAAAAAAGTTTCTTTGTGGTTTTGTTATTGTGTGTTCTCCTCTTTTCTTCTAGCATTTCAATTTTTCAGATCTTGGGGGCCTCCCCCCAAGATCCAGATAAAAAATGGAATACATTTCTTTATCTTAAGGTGGGATACTTTCAAACTTTTTCTGAAAGTGTCTCTCTATGGTAATCCATTGGATGCCTTGTTGAGTAATAACTGCACTAATAACATAGTCAGAGGCATCTGTCTCAATCTCAAATGGTTGCTACAGGTCTGGTAATGTGAGCATTGGTGCAGAGCATAGGTGATACTTCAACTTGGAAAACTCCTTTTGTTGGGTTTCAGACCAAAATAAATTTTCTTTCGCTCCACCCTTGGTGACTTGACTTAAAGGCTAAGTGATATGAGAGAAGCCCAACACGAACCTGCAGTAGAAATTGAAAAGATAGAAAAAGCTACGGATCTCTATTAGAGTGGTTGGGGTTGGCCAATCCTGAATGACTTGTATCTTGGCTGGGTCCACATGAACACCCTGCTCATCAATGATGTACCCAAAATATTGAACCTGGGTCATGCCAAAAGTTCATTTCTCCAAATTGGCACACATCTTGTGTTGTCGTAGGGTTTGGAGGACCTTTCGAATATGGTGGAGGTGCTCTTCTCAACTCTAGCTGAAGATCAATATGTCATATAAATACACCACCACGAATGCATTGGTGAAGGGTCACAAGATGTCATACATTAATCTCATGAAGGTGTCAGGGGCATTCGTCAACCCGAAAGCATGAAAAACCATTCGAAAATGCCCTCCTTAGATTTGAAAGTCATATTCCACACATTAGAGGGTTCGATAGGTACCTGGTGATAACTGGACTTCAAATCAATATTGCTGAAATATTTGTACCCCTTGACCTAGCCTAGAAGGTCATCAATCTATGGGATTGGGTACCTATACTATATAGTGATCTTGTGTTGGCATTATGAATGATGTGTTGTCCTTAATGTCAATCTACCTAATGAGTTGTCCTTAATGACAACCTACTTGATGATTTCTCCTTTTATGGAATCCTACTTTATGAAGATGTAAAAAGGATGTGTCTACAAATGTGACATAGTGTTTTGAAAAAGGCATACCAATTCAAAGGTAGAGGAATGATAAATTTGAAATTTCAAGAAGTATATTTTGGTTCTATTAAGCAAATTTGCGTGCACATGCGAGTATGAAGAAGCAAAGGCACATAAAATTTCCACACCATGGTATTCTAAATACCAAGGGTACTTATCATGGTATTGGCCTGTGGTATTGAACCTAATAATTAATGTTTTGATCTCATCTAAGAAAAACATGTGCTAGAGTATGGTTTTGACCTATGGTATGGAATAAGGGCTAAGCTATATAAGATGAAGATCAAAGTGACAGAGTGTGCAAGTGATGAATATCTTATGAGTAGTTAGATCTGAAGCAAATATGCATGAAATGTGCTATTGATGTTTTTCTTGATATAAAACTATGTATGCACCCAAGAATTTGATGATGGATTAGATCCAATAGATATGAGATGACAATCTTGATTAAGAGGTGATTTGATCTATATTGATAGTGTCTTAACGTGTAATTTTTTGTGTATGTTGAGATCTGGCTATGTCTAAAATTCTGTGTTGTAGGGAAAGTTTTATTTTGAAATTGCATATATGTACGTAGGTTTAATAGCTTGCAAGGTGCATACACACACAAAGCTTCACACTGATAAGAAGAGTACACACAGGTTTGTCTCCTAAAAGGGACATATACACATGGATATGTTTTGAGGAAAGTGTGTACATAAAGTACGACTTTGATGAAAAGAATGTCTGATCAGTTCATTTAGTCTTACTATGTTTTTGTTGTGTGTCAATTAAGTATTGTTGTTGATATGGGCTTAAACAATGCTATTTTGATTAAGGATTGATTAATTGAAGAATATTGAAGTTACTTGTTGTTTGTGAATGAATATTAGTGAAGGTTCTATGGTTGTTTCAAAATGATGCAGTGAATTTGTATATGATTTAGTGCTTATTCTAGAATGACAATGGTTCAGTTTTCATAAATCAGTGGTTTAATATTTGTACGCGGGTATAATTCATGGAAAGCACATACAAATGCATGTTTTCTATTGTAAAGTAACATATATATTTTGGCATATGGTCGATCAAGGTTTGCAGTAACAGAATATGGTTTTTGTGATGTGCAATTTGTTGATTAGTATTTTGGTTATAGTGATCTAACTATTCTAGTTGTTTAATTTTGAGTTTGGGTTGATTGGTTGAGTTTTGGTTGATTCAGTGATTGGGTTTCAATGATTGATTGATTCAATTGGGTCAGAGATTAATGATTGAGTTACAATGATAAGATTTAGTTTTGATGATTGGTTTTGGGCTTAAATGTTGATAATGGGTCTAGTCTGAAAATTTGATGAAACATGGCCTACAAGTTGTGATGTGTTGTAACAAGTGGATGCAGTATGAAAATTTATGAAACGTGATCCTCGAAGGTGTTGAATATTGGAGTCTACAATGAGGGAGTTGAGGCTTCCTTCCAGTGGTAGATGGTAAATTATATGAGGGGGTTGGAGCTCCCCTCCAGTGAGTGCCAGTAAACATGATCAGGGGGTTGGTGCTCCCTTCCAGTGGGTGTTGGAGAACAAGTGAAGGCTGTAGCCTTTTTCAAGTGTTTTCCTATGTACTAGTATGATTTTGCACTAGTACAATATTGTAAAATCGTTTATCTATATTAAAAAGAAGATAGAGACAATAACATTAGGTGGTTTTTTCCCACATTGGGTTTCCACCTTAAATCCTAGTGTTCATGTGTGTTTCTTATGTGTGATGGTTTAATTTGTTCTTACTGCACATGGTTACTGTCTATTTAATGTTTAATGAAGTATTGATGCATTGGCTCAAGATAAAAAGAAGATGAATTAATTGAAAAGTAAGTTTACTGGATATATGCTAGTTTTCTTAATAACAATTGCGTACACATGTGGGTTACCTTAAGTAAAGTCATGTACAAAAATTAGGATATGAATTTGAAAAGTATAATGATTTGAAAATATTGATTCACCCCTTCCCTCTTAGTATTTTTCCCAATAATTGGTATCAGAGCAGGTCCTTCAGAAGAAGCTTGATCGCTTGAAGAATATCCATAAAGATAATGAGAAAGAAGAAGATTCCTCGAAGAAGGGATTTAGAAAAATTTGACAAGGATATATAAGATATAGTGACAACTATAGATGTCAGCAAATATTCAAGTTTGGGAGAACCCCGATTTATATTGATCAATAATGAAGAAGACGAAGAATCATCAGGTATGGATTTTTGTTCAAAATGTGATCCATTTTCTTGTTTATGCAACATTGATAGTGATTATGATAGTGAAACCATTGAGCTTGCACTTATGGGTGAAAGTGAAAGTAAGCACTCTAAAGAGAAAACAGATTCAAAAGTGATGCCTCTTGAAGTAGAAGATCAAGAAAAGTTAGAATCAATGGACAATGCAGACGTGCGTATGCAAATCAAAGATAATTATCAACAATGGAAATGAAATATGAAGTATAATATAATGAATCTCGATGTTTGGGATCTAGTATGCATTGGTTACACCAAGTTTCCTCCATTAGAAAAGGAAGTGAAAAAGAACAGTAAGGCTTTGAGTAACATCTTTTGTAGCATATCTGATTCAATATTGAATAAGGTTATGCATTATAATAGTACAAAGAAAGTATGGGATAAGTTACAAGCAATATATGAAGAATTCCCAAAGGAATATTTTTCAAGTAATTTTATATCTAACAATGTGTCCAAAATGATAGATGGAGTTGATGATTCAAAAGAAGATAGGTTAGATGAAATTTTTTATCTTAGAACAAAACTTGATCTTGCTTTGAAAAAGATTGTTAATCTTAATGATAAGTTGCAGGCTTATGATAACAAGGATCATGTTGGTCTGGTATCTAACCAATATTGTGAAGGTCTTGAAGCTGAGGTTGTATCTCTATGAGAAGATCTTGAAAAATAAGATAAGTGGAATGAAGAACTACTTCAAGCATTTGAAGAACAAGAAAATGGGTTGAAGGAAGAGATTCTAAAATTAAAACAAAAAATGGAGGAAGGAAGAAATGTTGAAGAAATTATGAAGAAGCGGTATCTAGAAAAGGAAAAGCAATATCAGGTTGAGGTAAATATCCTAAAAGGTAAATTAGAAGAAAAATATAAACATTTACGATTTCAAGATAATACTAATATTTTGGATAATATTCTTAGTAGTCAAAGGTCTCTTCCCATCAAATTTGGTCTTGGTTTTCATGAAATTGTTGAAGGAGAATCTAGTTCACAAGCTGAAGTAAGGAATTCTAATGCAAAATCTGAAATAATCAACAAAGAGATAAGAACTCAACCTCATCAACAAACAAGGAAAGAAGATATTCAAAGGAAATCATTTACTCCGAACTATAGAAGTGTTAATTGATTTTCTCCTTTGGTTAATAATGTTGAATGTCTATATGTCATAATTATGGACATGTCATAGTCAATTGCAGAAGTAGAATGTTTCAAGTTAATAACTATCTCACAGAAATATCATCAACTTCCAGGTACTTTAAGCAATATTTTTTTGCTTGCAATATGTTTGGTCACAAAGCCATTGATTTCAATAGAAGGAATATAAAACATATAATATGTTATGCTTGTAACAAGTTTGGGCATGTAGCAAAAGAATGCAGGAACAAGTTTCTAGATCACCACATACAACATGGTAAGCAACCATATAAGAACATTCATTAGGGGAATTTTGAGGTCTAGAATGGGCCTCCTAAGAAAAATGTACAACCAAAATAAACTTTATAAGAACCAACATGATTCAAGATGATGATGTCAACCATGGGGGATGATTTACCATTTTTGAGGTAAAAAAGTGAAAAGATTAAAAAATAATAAAATATGTTAGATCTAAGACTTTTGTGATCCATAATGTAGAAGAAATTCTTTCGGATTAACCACATTGATAGGATTTGGTTGACGTTTCGAACTAGCTAATGTGTTTCATCCTCCAAATGTCGACCAAATCCTATCAATGTGATTAATCTGAAAGACTTTCTTCTACAATAATAAAATAATAGAACTACTTTTTGAACTCATATTTTAAACTTATCTCCCTTATGTTTTACTCAAATTTCGAGAAAGAGTACTCGTTGGATGCAAAATTTAATTCCTCGTTAAAGGAGTACCCATGTTGCACACTTTCAATGGACCCTTCTACACGAAAAATGAGAAATACATGAAAAAAATTATTGCAATAATGTTATTCATGTATTTCTCATTTTTCATGTAGCAAGTTCCATCAAAAGTATGAAACATGGGTACACCTTGGATGAGAAGTAAAATTTTGCATCTTGTTAACACCCAGGTTGTTCCCTATGACTCCCAAGGGAATACAGCCGGGGTAACCACTAACCAATATTTGGATTACAACTTCTAGCCCAACTGTAATCAGAGAGGGCTCTCTCTTTAAGGTTTGTCTCTGTTCTGTGGAGATTTTAGGCTAGTTATGAAGTAAGGATTTTGGTTTATGTTTGGTTGGAAGGATGTCTTTCTGTGCCTAAAGTGTAAATCTGCAGATAATGTTATTTCATTGGGCAATGGAGTCTGTGGCTACTATTTGTTGAAATCTTGAGTTTGAGCAGCTGGGATTGCAGAGCCATTAAATATTTCATAAAACAAACTTGAGATTTTGATGGTGAAATGTAAGCAACCAGTGAAAAGCAATTAAGAATTTTCCACTAAGCTGGGGTGTGAGAAAGAGATATATTCCTCAGGAGCAAACTTTGAATTCCTGAAATGATAATCACTGTGAAAGATATAGTGCTAAAGGGTAGAAATTAAGAATTACACCTTTATTACTATAACTGAAGAAAACACTTATAATAGCTTAGATTGAGTTCAGGGTAATCTGTGATTAAATCCTGGAACTATTCTTTTTCCTTTCCATTAACTGTAAAGCTCAGAAACATGAAAGAGATATGAATGATAACAAAACACATAACATAGAGTTGTAAGGAAAACTTACTGTGCCATGAAATACGCAGGGATCATGTAACTTTCAACTAAACACCACAATGCATCAAAACAACACAGCGCTTTGGAAATTCCACCGCCTTTGTATTACTTCTCTGAGAATTTACAGTAAAAGAACTATAGAAAAGATCTCAATAACATCCAACATCCAACCCCTGCAAACTCATTCCAGGGGGAATATATAGAAGTGTTTCATACAAAATATCTCAGGCATTGAGTCATCTGAGAAATAAAATATCTTCATCAACTCATACAAAAATAGTAGATAAGAAGTTATTATAGCTTTCAATACAACATAAATGCTCTTTAATTCTGTTAGAAGATTTCGACCTTTGGAGGTCATTGAGTTAGTTGAACGCTTTGTTATAACTGTTGAATGACGTGTCTTTGTAGCTCTGTCCTCCTGTAGCTTGTCGGCCCTGTCACCAGTAACTGTCAGTGCTGCTGTGGTGGCCGAATGGTTTTGCTGAGTTGGCTCAGCCTCTCTCTGCATACATGCTGATATATCAAAACTTTCATGTGCATGACAACTTATATATTTCAAATGGAAAAAACATAATTACTGGCTCTGGTTTAGCAGTAATTGTATCAACCCATTCCAGACTTCTTGTGTGGGCAATTGATGTCTCAAAATTGCCTCTATGGTCTCATCTGCCTCTGTATATTTATAAAAATTGGGAGGCGCATCAAAAAAGTGATTGATTTCATTCATGATAAAAAATAAACTCTCTACCCTGTTGAAGAGAGTCTGTCCTGATGCTGGCCCTGATTTTGCTGATGTGCTGGGCTTTTCTGCAATCTGACTTGTAGCAAAGGTGTTGACCCTCTTGGCATAATTTTCATGGGAAAGTAATCTTCTTGAGGTGCCCATCAAGCTAGGAAGACCTCTGTTCTGCAATGCTATGAACTTGTCCATGAATTTATTAATGTCTGCTTGCATATCCGGGCTTCTTCTCTCTAATGTCAGCACCAGGTTTCTTAGTGTCAGGACCCTTTTGACCATCAAAATGGTCTCAGTCCTGTTGGCAATTCCCATTTTGACCAGCTGAGAGCTTGTCCTGTAATTAAGCACATTTATCATTCTGGTGGCAGCCTCAGGCATACTGCCAAGAGATGCCCTTGCTCTTTGGATTTCCTTATGTTATTTTCCAATGAGCCTCATCTGCTCATGAATAGCCTCAATGTATTCCCACTGGTCTGTGATGAATTGGCCAATATTGGCCCATAGGACTCTCTTGAGCTCAGCTGTTACTTTGTCAAGTGTGAGCTCTTTCTCTAGCTCATTTATCCTCCTTTTGAGAGTCTTTACCTCTCTTTCTCTCTCAGCTACGTTTTGCTTGGATTTATCATATTTTTCATTGAGCTTAGCCAGAGTTTCTTTGGCTTGATTCAGCTCTGACATTTGGGCCTCCAAGACTTGAATTTCATTTCTAAGCTTCTGCATATCAAGACTTTCAGCCTTCTCTGTTGTTGATGCTGAGGTGGAGGGTGCTGCTTTCTCTGTCTGCTGAATGGGAGGGGCAGTGGTTTGAGAAGCTTCTTCCATATTGACTATTTCTGGAGGAGGCTTTGAAGTTTGGCCTGCCTCTTTCTGTTGTAATGCAGCCTGAAGTGCAGCCTCTGATTCCTCCAACTTTTCTTGTGTTTGGATGAGTTGTTTATACAGTGACACCAGCATAGCTGCTGCATCCTTGTCCTGTCTAAGCTGGGAAACTTCTTCAGTTTGGGGATGAAGAGTTGCTGGGATCTTGATCATTTTCCTTAGTGCTGCCATATCAGTATCCCTTAGCTTCAACAGCTCCTGCACTGCTTTGACATCCTTAGGATCATGCCCAAGCTCTATTATGATGTCCT
The DNA here is from genome assembly GCA_000404065.3 of Pinus taeda. Taxonomy (NCBI): domain Eukaryota; kingdom Viridiplantae; phylum Streptophyta; class Pinopsida; order Pinales; family Pinaceae; genus Pinus; species Pinus taeda. The sequence continues at coordinate 41,786 of APFE030800155.1, forward strand.
CCAAAGCTTTGATCCTATTGTCCTTTGCTTGAGAGGATGCCCTTTCCAAGTCAAGTTGTGCAGTTGTATTATTTAGGCTATTTTCTAGCCTGTAGTTCACCAGTGTTTTGTCTACCAATGAGGCATATACCATCTCACCCGTTTTCTTGTGTAATTCAATCTGATCCATCGGGTGGATGTCCTTGGCAAGGACCTCAAGGTTGGTCCTGATGTAATCTGCAGCTGATTGTGGCTACTGCACGACTGGCATGAAATGGCTCATGATCATTTTTCCCTCATGGACATCATAAGCAGACATAAGTCTTTGCTGGATGGTGGGAGCCATTTTCAACAAATGATTGTATAATTGTAACCTTATGGGCTCATTCCTTTTCTTTATGTCCTTGAAATGCTGCTTGATGCTCTGCTAACCTCCTCTTTGTTGGCTTGAGGAGATAACTTCTCCTCCTGCTGCCCTCTCTTGTTCATGCTAGAAGGAACTTGCTGAGGCCTCCATGCTAGGTAGGCCCATGCCCGAAGATTGCCCTATTGGCATTTCTTCCTCTGAAAAAGGATTTAATCTTTGCCTCTTTTCCCCTTGAGTTGTTGATGTTGTTAGGGGAGTCTCTCTGTCCCTTTTCCTGTTTATGTCCTCTCTTTGTGGGGTTTGGAGGACTGAAGCTTCAGCTCTTGCTTCTTGCCTAGGAGGCACCATTTGTGCTGGCTGCTGCTCAGTGGCCATTGGGACCTCTGCTGTTTGCTCTTTATGCACTGGCTGCTCCTTTTCTTGTTGCTGTACCTATTGTTGCTGTACCTGTTCTTCTTGAAGGGGCTGCTCTTGCTCCATTTCTTTCTCCTTGCCTTTGCTGGAGGCTTGATCTGTAGTTTTGACTACCTCCTGATGTGCTGTGGAGGAAGAGGCAGCTGCTCCTACTTGAGGGCTTGTAAGAGCGAACACCTGTGCAGGAAGTTCTAAGTCAGCCATCTTAAGGAGATTTCTTCTTGCTCTTTCACTTTGTTCTTCCTGTGTGATAGGTTCCTCTAATGTGCCTCTCTTCCATTTTGTTTGATTTGCATATTGTTCTATGTGAGGCAACCTTACGTGGTCATAACTAGACATCCTATATTTGACCCTTCTTAAGGTTATGAAGTGATTGGGGTCATAAGGTTTCCAGAGGAAACTGGTCTTTAGGCCAAGGCCTTCTAGCATTCTGTCTGCCTCTTGCCAGCCTTCCTCCCTTTTGTTCAAAACAAAGTGGCCCAGTTGGT
>APFE030800155.1:61491-74077 GCA_000404065.3 Pinus taeda
AAATTGAGTTTCAGAAGATGCTCAGTTAGTTTTTCATACCAGGCTTGCGGTGCTTGTTTGAGGCCATACAAGGACTTCACAAGTTTGCATACTTTATGTTCATGTCCTTTCATAGAAAATCCTCCAGGCTGGGACATAAAAACATTCTCTTTTAGATCTCCATTCAAGAAGGCAGTTTTTACATCCATTTGATGGACTTTCCAACCGTTCTGAGCTGCTAGTGCAAAGAGTGTCCGGATGGTGGCCCATTTTGCTGTGGGGGAAGAAGTTTCCTCATAATCGACCCATTCCTTCTGTGCAAAACCTTTTGCCACAAGCCTAGCTTTGTGCTTGTCAACTGAGACATCAACTTTGTACTTGTTCTTGTAGACCCACTTGCAGCCAATTGGTTTGGTTCCAAAAGGAGGATCAACCAGCTTCCAAGTGTCGTTCTTTATGAGGGCATCATACTCCTTTTGCATCGCTTCTTTCCATTCAACATGAGAAGAAACTTCTTTAAAGGAAGTTGGTTAAAAATCTGTAGAAATGTTTAATTCACAATCATAAGAAACATCCATATCAACAGGTGAATTAGAGTCATCTACATCACCTCCATTTTGCCGGTTTGAATTTCTGGTTCCTGTTTTTCCAATTTCATCAGGATGAACACTTTGAAGTGTCTTCGTGAGCCACTTTGGTGGACCTTTCTGAGATGGTCCAGGCTGCTCTATTGATTGAGTTGGGACTGAATCAAGATTGACTCTCCCAATTCTATCAATTACATCACTTAAAGCATCATCCGTTATTGGAGTTTCATTCGGGGGAGAGTGTTCTTTAGAAGAAGATTCCACATGTTGATATAGAATAGGAATCCCCCCTTCAAGATGTGGAATCTGATTATCAAATTCTTGAAATGATTTTGTTTTTGCAAATATATCCAAGCGATCAAGTTTCCGCTCAACAACATTGTCAGATTTGGATGATTCAAGAAAAATTACATCTCTAGATACAAAAAACTTTTTATTTACTTTATCATAGAGGCGGTATGCTTTGGAGGTGTTTGAATACCCCATGAAGATACACTTACAACTTCTAGCACCAAGTTTGTTTCTATGTACCTTTGGTATCAAAGCATAACAGGTGGAACCAAAGACCATGAGATGTTTTACCGAAGGAACATGTCCATTCCACAATTCATAAAGAGTCTTGTTTCTTATAGCATTAGATGGACATATATTCTTTATATATGTAGCACATAGAACAACATTAGCCCAAAACATTATCTTTACATCTTTGAAGAAAAGCATGGATCGTACCATATTCAAGATTGCTCTATTCATTCTTTCAGCTACACCATTATGTTGGGGATTATAAGGCACAGTTGTTTGATGTTTGATCCCATGTTGGTGAAGATAGTTTTCAAATTCATTTGATGTGTATTCTTCTCCATTATCAGTGCAAATAGACCCAATATGAGATTGTGCATCATTTTCAATCCATTTATGAAAATTCTTGAATGTTTGAAAAGCATCAGATTTGTCCTTCAATAAATAAACCCAACACATTCTGGTGTAGTCATCAATAAATGTCATGATATATTTATTTCCATTTGCAGAAGGAACAGGCATTGGACCACATAAATCTGAATGGAGTTCAAGTTTCCTATGTGCTCTTGAATGTGAATCATGAAAAGACTATTTGCTATGCTTTCCTAGAATGCAAGCATCACATTGCTTAAGTTTTCTAGGAATTATAGGCAAACCAGCAACACCAATTTTCTTCAATAAGCAGAGACTATCATAGTTCAAATTTCCAAATCTAGCATACCATAATAAAATTGATGGAAGTGTACCTTTTTCATGATGAGAATTGTATGAGAAATATTGTGCATGAGCAGATATTCCTTGCAGTTTGAGAAGCCTTTCTTCTTCTATTCCCCTCACGACAAGTGAGTGGTCAGATGCCTTTCTTACCTCAAGCTTGCCATCAAACATATGAATGGAGTGACCTTGCTGGCGGATGTGGACCAAGGACAACAAGTTTCTCTTGAGCTGTGGGAGATATAGAACATGATCTAGAAGAAAGTCTGGAAGACCAGGCAATTTAAGCCTGATTGTGCCAAGCCATGATGGCTTGATTTTTGATTGATTTGCAAAGTATACTGCTCCATCAACATTGGCAGTGAAATCTTCAAAAAAATATTTTCTATGAGTCATGTGGCAGGTTGCTCCTTAATCAAGCAACCAATCATTTTTCCAGGAAGTAAGTGAAGCATTAAATAAATCTTCATTTACCCCAATGTTACATTGTACCACAACATAGTGAGCGGATTCAGGTGCTTTACCTTTGTTTGTATCATCAGTGTTATCTTTCTGTTGGTTTCTTTTCTGCTCAATTTTGTCCCATGGTAGCTTGCATGTAGAGGCATCATGTGATCCATTTCTTTTGCAGCGTATGTAGTGCAAATCTGCCTTTTCTCTTTGAGAATGTTTGCCCCACCTGCCTCTGAAATATCTTCCTCTTCCTCTTGAATGCATACTGTAAAAAAAAAATACTTCTACTGCAAAAATTTTGCTACTCTTAATGGAAAAAAAATATACTTCTGATGTGACTGGACAACAAACTCAAATGTCAATTCACATTCATCTACACTAAGTCCAAAAAATACCCTCAACAGCATAAGGCACTGTGTCCACTAAAAAGGCCGAATAACGTAGTCCAGATGTATTTGGACTCTTAATATCACAAGTTACAAACCCTCTTAGAAATATATGGAGTCATCCCTTTGTCCATATCCATGCGGTTATACCAAAAAAAAATGTTTGTTTTCAAATAAGACTTTCAATTGTTGACTGTGCTAAAATTAGTGTATTAACGTTTTTCTTTTAAACTTCTCATGCTTTGCAAAATGACCTTTGCCAGCAAGAAATCTGCTTTAAAAGTTACAAATGCCAACTTCCATACAAAAACATTCAAAAAATGTGCTTTATGTGTTAGTTGCTCCCGTAATTGAAGTCTGCCATGTCCAAGTCGGGGACAAGCACGCGGTCATATGGAAATGAAGAAGCGGAAGGCACGGTAGCTTCTCGTATGCAAATCCTCAGGACGCTCGCGTACGGTCACAAGAAGTTGTTTGAAGGGGGCCCTGCCTGCTATCCTCGGTGCATGAACCCACATCTCATTTTTTATTTAAAACGCAAGAGCAGGAGCAGGAGGAGCTGGCCACATTCCAGCACCACATTCTTTCTTTCGTATCCCTCTCCAATTACACGGGAACAACAACGTTAGCAGGAATTTCTGCTGAGTTGCCGAGCTTCTATGGAACAACGTTTTGGAAGTTGCCAGGAGGGGTCGAGTGGTGGAGGGCCGGGTTCGAATCCTTGGCCCCAAAAAGGAAGGATAAGACACCGGCAGAAGCACTTCTGCCTCCCCCTGACTTCGACACGATGGTTTATCCGGGGGGATGGGCGGTAGGGAAGAAACGGAAGCTGGTAAACGTGGATGTCGTGGAGAGTAAGAGGCGGATTGCCAAAAAAAATGAACAGGAAGGATTATGAAATAGATGGACTGAGCAAGCAGCTGGAAGAAAACTACAAGGCAATGGAGAAACAAACTCGCCGAAGAATCGCAGGCCTACAAAAATTTTGTTATACGGTTTGACAATCCTGTGCTTACATCTAAACTTCACTTTTTCTATGGAATAAGATTTGACAGATCTTCATACAATTTTTTTTTTTTTTTTTTTTTTTTTTTTAAATTGCAACAGTCACAAATCTCCTATGCTTAATTTCACTTACAAAGTCGTTGTTTGTGGTTGTTCTTCGCTCCACCAATCAGGCCCTTCAGGAAAATTTTAACTGCACAACGCTTTTAGGACAACATGGACAATGCCAATACCATGTCAGGGTAATGCCTTTTTTTTTTTTACGTACAGCGACAGTGGAGGAGCAACTCAGCTATATGGAGAGCAAACTGGGAGTTACAAGGGGCATAAGAGCTAAAAAGGAGCTGGCTCTGATATCATGTCATAAAACGGTTATATTTGAAACTATTTATATTTATCTTATTAATATATTATCTATTACTCATGGCTATATTAATATATTTATTTTTTTTTTATTAAGACTATTATTATTATTCATTTATCTCGCTTTTTTTTTTCTTTTTTTTTTTAAATTAATATGTATTTTTTATAGGATTATCTAACTATTTATTTTACTGTAATAGATTAAATTTTTGTATTCTTACATATTTATATTATAATTTTATATACTAATTTCATTCTATAATACGAATATTATATTTTTAGTATCATGAATATTTAATATTAGTATTATTAGAATTATTGATATTTAATATTAGTATTTATATTCATATTATATTAATAATATTACTAATAATACTTAATATTAATATTTAATCTTAAAGGAAAAAAAAAAGAAAATGACAAAGGGTCTAGACACAGACAGAGCAAAACTAAGAAGAGAGGGTGGGAATCCAACAACTACTAATTTTCCAGCCATCATCCCTATTAATATTACTAGAAGACCTCTCAATTTCAATGGCTTCCCTAAACTTGCGATGATGAAAATTAGGAATCTTAAAGATAACCTTAGCCTCCTCAATGCATATATGATGCTTGGTCTTCTCTGTATGTTTGACCAAAGCCGAAGATTTGGTCCTCCCATGCTTGATATCAACCACGTGTTCCTTAATCCTCTAGTTAAAAGAACGACTAGTTTCACTGATGTATGAGGTTCCATAGGAACAGAGGATGATATAAACACCTTTCATATCCATAGTGTTCACCTTGTCTTTGACAGACTTCAGGGAGCTTCTAATGGTGCTGAGGGGTCTAAAGGTCGATGGAATATTATGTTTTTTCAAGATTCTCACAATCTTGTCTGTCGTCCCTTGGATGAAGGGGAGGTGGACTCCTAAACTGTGATCAATGGGTTCTTTCTTGACCTTGGGACCCTTACTCGCTTTGAGGAAAGCTTTGACACCCTGCTGCCTACTATAGCCGTTTTGGATAAAAACCTTAAGGAGATGGGACTTTTGTTTAGAAAAGTGGTCATCATCAGAAATTCTTAAAGCATGAGTGGCTAACATGCCGAGAACACAAATCTTTGAGTAGGGAAATGGTGGGAATTGACATGAAGATACCATTTCGTTGCTCAGAAGATTGGTGTTCTCAGCATGTTAGCCACTCGTGCTCTAAGAATTTTTGATGACGACCACTTTTCTAAAGAAAAATCCCATCTCCTTAAGGTTTTTGTCTAGAATGGTTATAGTAGGCAGCAGGGTGTCAAAGCTTTCCTCAAAGTGAGTAAGGGTCCCAAGGTCAAGAAAGAACCCATTGATCGCAGTTCAGGAGTCCACCTCCCCTTCATTTAGGGGACAATAGACAAGATTGCCAGAATGCTGAAAAAGCATAATATTCCCTCGACCTTTAGACCCCTCAACACCATTAGAAGCTCCTTGAAGTCTGTCAAAGACAAGGTGAACGCTATGGATATGAAAGGTGTTTATATCATCCCGTGTTCCTGTGGAACCTCATACATCGGTAAAACTTGCCATTCTATTAACCAGAGGATTAAGGAACACACGACTGATATCAAGCACACGAGGACCAAATCTTTGCCTTTGGCCGAACACGCAGAGAAGACCAAACATCATATATGCAATGAGGAGGCTAAGGTTATCGTCAAGAGTCTTCATTTTCTTCATCGTAAGTTTAGGGAAGCCATTGAAATTGAGAGGTCTTCCAGTGATATTAATAGGGATGACAACTAGAAAATTAGTAGCTGTTGGATTCCCACCCTCTCTTCTTAGTTTTGCTCCATCTGTGTCTAGACCCTTTGTCCTTTTTTTTAATATAAATAATTAATATTACTATTAAATATTATTAATATTAATAATGTAACTATTAATATTAGTATTAATAGTAAATACTAGTTTAATAATAATAGCCGAGATTTTGGTCTATTATTATTTATATTAATACTAATACTAATATTAATATCAATAATACTAATCATACTAATTTTATTAAATATTAATATATAGTTTCAAGTTTTACCCTTATTAATTTATTATTATTCTAAAACCTTAGTCAAATTTAATCGTTGAGTTAATAAGTTATCATTTATATATATATATTATATAACAATTAATAAAATAATTAAATCTATTTAAATAGTATTAAATTTTTCCATTTTCCTCCCCTGGTCAAATATAGCCATTTCCTTCTAGCTGTTAGGTTGAACGGTCTCCCTATTTAACCTTCTTCCTAGATTTGTTTCTTCATCATGTCCTGAAAATGAACCACACTTGTTGGTTCGAAACGCGTTGACCAAAATCTTCAATGTGACTTCTTTTGAAAAAAATATTTTTATACATTATGATATGGATCACAGAAGCTTGGATTCGAATAACATTGGTGATGTGCATAGAGGAAGTCGGGAAGCAGTCAGCATGAGAACTGGAAATCCACCACACAAATCCATAATGGGAACAAGGCCAACTACATTTCAAGAAGGAAATCCTGAGGTATGGGTGCAATTGGGTGATGAGCTTTGAAATACCAACACAACCATCATGGAAACTGTATAAGACTTAAAGGATGAGATGGCCCGGCTACGGGCAAACAATGAAAGATTGATGCAAGAGAAAGAAAAGATTATGAAGAGTCTATCAGAGAGAAAAAATCATCGGCCACTCCTTCCTAGTCCAGAACACGGAAATATGATGGGAGAGCAAGAATTTCTAATCGAGAATGTGGAAACAGAAGGTGATGAAGAGAATCATGAAGAAGAATCAGATAATGTGTCGGGGGACAAAACACAAAAAAGACAAAAAATGGAACTCCAAGGGGAGTTTCGGAAAATAAAGCCCCCTCTCTTTGATGGGGAACATGAAGAGGTAGTGGAAGCTTGGCTCATCAATATGAACAAGTATTTTCAACTATATGAGTACAACCATAATCTAAAGGCTTGCTTGGCCATCTTTTAGCTACAAGGGAAAGCCACCTTGTGGTGGGAGGAAGTAAAAACAATTTGTAGAGTAAATGAACAAATCATAATCTGGGAAAAATTCCAAAGGTATTTTAAGGAGAAATATCTAACCAAAAGATTTTATGACGAAAAGGAAAAGGAGTTTCACAATCTCTGACTAGCCCAACTGTCCATGGACGAGTTCATAACAAAATTCACATCATTGCTTCGATATGTCCCTTACACACGTGAAGAAAAGGAAAAATTGCAACGGTTTATAACAACCTCCCTCTGTTCATGAAAGAACGATTGGATTTTGATAACCCAAATACCATGGACGAAGTTATATGAAAAGCGCGCATATGCTACCAGCAAAACAAACCAAAGGGAGATGGCTCAAAAAAAGGGGATCAAATTTACTTCCAACCACAAGGGAAGTAAGGGCACAGTAAACAAAGGATTGTTTAGAGGCCAAAATAACTAGAATGTGAATAGAAATCAGCCCATATTTAAGTTACCACGTGAATCAAAGGTGAATGAACAACTAGGTAGAACAGAAGTATAAATGACCAATAGACAACTTGTACAATGTTGGGAGTGCAGAGGCTGCATTATGTCAAACACTGCCCACACCGTAAAGGAGTTGATTAGATTTCATAGATTTAAGAAGCATCCATTGTGGGAGAAGTGGCATGAAGCCTCCCAAAAATTAATGCAGCCCTTAAAGACCGCCAGGCAAAATTTCAACCAACCATGGTTGAATTTGAAGGTAAATTTTTCGACCAAACAATATCCATTTTAATTGATCCCAGAGCTACTTTGAGTTACATTAGCCCCAAGTTAGTGGAACAATGTTGTTTGCAAGCTGTTAAGTTTAAAAATCCTTGGTTAGTACAACTATCCATGGGAACAAAAAGAAGGGTGTTGGCCAAAGTTAGTAATTTTCCCCTAACATTAGCTGGTCAGTCCATCATGGCAGATCTAAACATGCTACCCTTGGGATCATATGACATCCTTATAGGTATGGACTGGTTGGAAAAACATTGGTCCCTCATTAATTGTAAAACCAAAACCATTAATTACCTGAATGAGAAAGGAGAGAGATAGGAAATTCAAAATATTCAAAGACCTTTGCAATTGAGACCTATAATAGCCTCACAATTAGCAAAATGCATCAGAAAAGGCTGTCAAGTTTACGTAATACAAGTAGGGTATGCTGATTCTAAAGAGAAAACTGCTTCTTTAGAGAATCTACTAGTGGTACAAAATTTTTTGGATGTATTTGCCAAGGAAATTCTGAGACTACCCCCAAAAAGGGATATAGATTTCACCATTGAGTTGATTTTAGGAGCTGCCGCTGTCTCCCGAGCCCCTTATTGTATGATTAAACCAGAGTTAACAGAACTAAAAATGCAGTTACAAGACCTGCTTGACAAAAAATATATTCGTCTATGTCCCCTTGGGGAGCTTCAGTGCTCTTTGTTAAGAAAAAGGATGGAACCTTGCGAATGTGCATGGATTACCATCAGTTAAATAAGTTGACTATTAAGAATAAGTATCCCCTCCCCCGTATAGATGAATTATTTGATCAGGTGAAGGGTGCAACCATATTCTCAAAAAACGATCTCTGCTCGGGTTATCACCAGATTAGAATAAAAGAGGAGGATATATCAAAGACTACATTCAGGACTCATTATGGGCATTATGAGTGCATAGTGCTGCCTTTTGGATTGAATAATGCCCCGACAATCTTCATGTGCCTCATGAACAATATATTTCATCAGTTTCTAGACAAGTTTGTGTTAATATTTATTGATGATATACTAATCTGCACTCGGAGCATAGAAGAACATAAGGAACACTGCCATATTGTTTTGCAAGTCTTAAGAGAACACCAGCTATATGCTAAATATAGTAAGTTTGACTTCTTTAAAGAACAAATCCAGTACTTGGGACATATCATCACCAAATATGGAATCATGGTAGACCTAGAGAAAATAAGGACTATCATGGAGTGATCAGTGCCAAAAGATGTAGCTAACATAAGATTGTTCATGGGTCTGGCTAGATATTATAGGCGGTTCGTGGAAGGATTTTCTAGGGCGGCATACCCTATTACCTCACTGCAAAAGAAGGGAAATGCCTTTAGGTGGACCCCTTATTATCAAAAGAGTTTTTTATCAGCTCAAACATTTACTTACCACCGCGTCCATCTTGAGCATTGTTGATCCCAATAAAGAATATGTGGTTTGTATGGATGCTAGCAAAGAAGGTGTAGGTGGCATACTAATGCAAGAAGGCAAAGTTGTTGCCTATGAATCAAGGAAGCTTAAAGAATATGAGCAAAAGTATTTAGCCTACGACTTAGAGCTAACAATAGTCATCCATGCCTTAAGGATGTGGTGACATTACTTAATAGGTAAGAAATTTCTGTTAATGACTGATCATCATAGTCTAACAAACTACTTCAGACAACCTACCTTGAATGCTAGGCAAGCTCGTTGGGCTGACTTCTTAAGTGAATTTGATTTCGAAATCAAACATTTGAAGGGAAAAGAGAATCGGGTTGTATATGCTTTAAGTCGAAAGGTAAATTGTTTATATGAAATTTCTTTCAGTGAATCACGAACTACTTTTTATGAGCAAATTCGAGAAGAAACCATGCAAGATCTAGAATATAAACATTTATGGTAGAAAGCTAAAATGTTGAACAACCATGAACCACAATTGGGCTATGACGCCACCCCGGATACCAGAAAATGATTACTACCCTTAGAAAGGAATTTTTTTGGCATCGTATGAAAAAGGAGGTAGTAGAATATTTAGCCCGCTATTTGGAATGCTAGCAAGTAAAGGCAGAGAACCACCACCCAACGAGATTGCTCCATCAATGCTTGTTACGCAGTAATTTGTCACCGTTGGCCACCGTCCTTGTCGCACCCCCACTGTCACACATTGAAGGACACATTTACGGACTTGTGACCAGTGACATAACTTGAAAACACTTGCATTGAGGCCTCCTGAGTATGAAGTTCAATAACCCTGAAGACACCCTCTGAAGATTAACCTTGGAAAATGCCTTTTTCCCATTAGCGCGGGTACACAGTATATTACCCCGTGCCAATGGCTCAGTCCTTACAAAGAGGGAGCGCCCATAAGCGCTCTGTCCCAGAGCACGGCCCGCGCCACACAATTTGGGCATGATTTTTGGCCAGCGCATGCTAGAATGCTTTTTCCCTTGTCACTCACTCAGTTCCTTGAGGGAAAAAGCCCATAAAAGCATCTGGGTTTCGGCTTTTCTATCCAAGGCAATGGCTATTATAAGACATTACCAAAACTCAGAATGTGTCCACATATAATGCATATCTCCTCTCCCTTTATCTATAAAAGCCTGTCTCCCCATAATGAACAGGCTAGTTTTTGGAAGCTAAAGCAAATGAGCAAACAAGCTAGTGTGAGAGAGATACTTTTTGAGCTAAAAGTTGAAAGTAAGGTTATGCTGTCAGATTGTTGAGAGAGAAAGTGATTTTGCAAGACGTGTCAGACTGACTGCCCACCCAGCTAGAGGAGTTTTACAGTGTCAAGCCTTAAGTGGTTGTAATTTCTTCTCTCATTTCTATTTAATGCAAAGCGACTGCCATTATGGTTTCATTCATGTGTTACATCGGTGATATGTGAATTGTATCTTGCTTGACTGGTACATAGCTGTATGTTTTTGGACTTTATGCTTGTTGTGGGTTATTCTTCACTTGTGCAGGTATCTATGTGCGGATAGCGACCGGCCGGAGATAGAGGACAGGAGCGACACTTCCCCCCACAACAAACAAGCGTTGGATCCCAGGTTGGTCTCCTTGATCGACTTCTAAATTATATAGCTAGGAACTTGCATGCAGCATGATTGATTGTTGCTAGACCCCTGTGGGGCTAGTGGGATCCACCTCTGTCCGCAGAGGGGATTTACCTCCGCAACAAATTGGCGACTCCACTGGGGAGTTTGTCTATTGATTGTTTGAGCTATATTTTCTGATTTTGTAAATCAAGGACGGAGCCTGAAAAGCGGCCAGGCAGCCTTCGAAACACTTCCGCCATGCGGGAGTGAAGTAGATCAACGCCCCTTCAGTCTATCTCCGGGTTGATTTACAAACTAGGTGGTATAGGTCTTGCTTTGCATGTCTTTTTGCTGTCATTTCCTTGTCTAAACAATTTCTTTGCCTACAGTTCTTGCTATTTTTCATTCACTGGCTTTGTTTAGTTCTTTTTTCTTTTTTTTATCTAGCAAGCTCGTGCCAGCGCCCTTTTTCTCTGAACAGTCGCGCTACTGGGCGCGATCGGCTTTCAGACAGCTCGCGCTACACTCTATTTAGCGCGGGTTTCAGGCTCACAGTCGTGCCTCTGTCTTTTTGCCTGTTAGTTTCCTACCAGCGCACTTTTCCTCTTAACAGTCGCGCTACTGAGCGCGATCTGCTTTCGGACAACTCGCGCTACACCCTGTTTAGCATGAGTTGCAGGCCCACAGTCGCGCCACACTGGTCAGATCTGTTTTCAAGCCTGTTGGTCAGCCTCTATTGCTTGGATCTGGTTTTTGCTCTGTGTATGTTTTTCTGAGAGTCTGTTAAGTTGATTACTAACTGGTAGTGTCTCGTCCTTCGGTTGTTTGCCATTGCTTTCCGATTTCACATTTTGTTCTTGTTGTGTTATCAAACCTCCCGTTGGATTGACGATTCACATACCCAGTTCTGTTATCATCAGATTTTTTATCTTCTCCTAGTGGTTATATCAGCTTTTGCACTTCATGTTGCAAATATCTCGCTTATAGCCCACTCTTTTTCCTCGTTTTCGTGAAAACTCAACTTACATGGTTGCATGAAAATCTCGTTTTTCTTTTGCCTTGTTAGGTTGTTGTGTTTTGTTTCAAAAACTGGCTATTAGTTTCTTTGCAAGCAATTTTCTGAAAATGAACATCTCTTGAAAGCTTTACGTGCATCATCATTTTTTTTTTTTTTTTAAAAAGAGAAAAGAAAAAGGTTTTTTTTTTTTTTTTTATCATTCAGTCATGTTGTGGTAATTCTTTTTGTTTCAAAAAAAAATGAGTTTTTCTTTTCTTATCGATTAGCTGCATTAGAATTATTTGGACATCGTTTTGTTTACATGAACCTCTTCGCTCTCCTGTAGCTAGTTTTCATAAAAACAAAACGAATTCAGTTTTTCATGTAGTTGCATTTAGTTTTTCGAGAGATTACATTCGCTAAGGCCAGCAAACCAAAACTTAATTAAAAGATCAACGTAAAATTTATTCAATGAACCTAACAACGCATTGGAATCTAACGCTCATACTTTAGAGGTCTAGGCTAGAGACGTGTTTCGGCGTCGTTAAGCCTGGTGGTTTATCGTCGAGTGGTTGGGTGATTCCTCCACGGTGAAACGATAGGTACCAGTACGGACTGTGCTCCCACGTACCGTCGCGTATATTTTGGGAGACCCCTATAGGATTACAACCTTTTTATCCTTAGGAAGCCGAGTCTGCCGCCCTACGGACCGTAATGCACTGAACACAGCATTCAGGAAGATTGACTGCAGTACGGGAAGTCCTTGGTGATCTTCTGATCGCTAAG
>APFE030800157.1:0-20221 GCA_000404065.3 Pinus taeda
TTGCTAAAATAAAATCAAATTCTCATGAGCTCCATATTGTAATTGGGCGTTGGTCAATTCCCAAAACATCACAGGATGAAAGAATGTCACCTTTGTAACACTAAGAGGGTTGAAGATGGAAATCACTTTTTCTTAAATTGTCCAACATATACTCAAATTAGATCTAAATTTCACACTACCAACCTCCTTAAACTTTTAACTCAACAAAACTATAGTGATCATGGGGCATTTCTCTTATTGCTTTTTGAGCATAAAAATAAAATTCTAAAGAATTATAAACAAAATCTTACCTTTTTAGGTTCAATAGATCATATTCGATCTTAATGGGTGTTAATCATCATCATCAATGTTATGTTATATACAGTGCATTGATATATACATTATATCAAAATCCAAATCATGTAATAAAATATAAATATAATTATGAGGAAAAAAAACTATTAATATTGGAAAACAAAATAGATGGAGTATGACCTTCACTGCAATATTATATATATCAATTTAAAGTTTTGAATTGTCTTTGAAACCAACTTATTTTCTCATCTTATTCGTATAAAAAGAAGTTAAAGACTTGAATGATCTTGCAAACCAATTGCTTTCTCATCTGATCCATATGAAAATATGATATAGAAAATTGATTTAGAAGACCATTCAAGCCTTTAACCTTTTCTTTTCACACAATTAGATGAAAAACCTAGCACTTGTGAGTTAAAAAAAGACGAAGAAGACATATTGAGATTGGTCATTATGTGTTCAATTTATTATTTATTGTAATGATGCCAGTACTTTTTTATTATTCCCCCTTTCATCATTGAACATTGTTACTTTATTAATATGACCTTAATACTCGTGTAACTTTTGAAGTGTCATTCTTGATAGTACTTTCTAAATTAAAATGGATACTTATTAAATTTCAACAATCAAATTCACTTAAAGCATATGCATATACAAATTGATGATGATTTAAAGTTTTGAGATTTATATCAAACCCTTTGAGGTGCAAACTTTTTTCGAGTTTTGCACTTTTAAAAATGTTTGCACCTAAGGGGATTTGATCCCTCTTAGTGCATGATGGATCCAAAGTTTAAATGGATCTTAGCACAGAACATATATGAACTCCAAAAACACACTCATACCCATAGTGGTAGGGAGCAAATTAAGCAACATAATAACATTGTTTAAAGAACCAATTAAATCCATCTTATATGTGGATTGCATGTACCAAGAAGGATCAAATCCCTAAATGTGCAAACCTCTCTTTAAGTTTTTTCAATTTAAAACAAGTTTTCACATTAAGAAACTTATTCGTCTTTGAAACGTTAAAATTTTTAATTTTAATATATATATAGACACACACCATTTTTCCTATGTATAGATAAAACATTTGAAATATTTTTTGTGTAATATTATATATATATATATATATATATATACTATTATATATTTTTTTTTAAATTTTCCTAAGAGAAGTGTAAAACTTATAAGTTATATAGACAAATTCTCTGATTTTGTTTTCTTTTACTTTCATCATACTTTCTTCTATATAATAAGATTAATAATATTATTTAAAATGAATACTTAAATCATTTTATTTATAGATCTAATATTTTTGTGATCCATAATGTAGATATTAGTCTTTCAGATTAATCATATTGTAGGATTTGGTCTATGTTTCAAACCAACTAATGTGGTTTATCCTTAGGACCACATTAGTTGATTTGAACCAACTAACGTAGTTCATTACCACATTAGTTGTGGTTCATTACCACATTAGTTGGTTCGAAACGTAGACCAAATTCTAACGATGTGATTAATTGGAAAAAATATTTATAATATTAAGCAAATTTATAATATTAAGCAAAGTCTTTTGGTAGAATCACATAAGAGAAATTTTTGACCCACTTGTTCCAACCAACAAGTGTGGTTCATCCTAAGGACCAAATGAACAGGCACACAATGGCAAAGGCTTAAATAAAATGGCATGGTAAAGAAATAATTTCGAATCGATATATATTTTGAACAATAATATTTTAAATTATTTATTTTTCTAAATTTATTAATATGATAAAAACAAATATTTGTAATTGCTATATTAAATGTTCATTTTTTTTGACAAAAAATATATTAATAATCGAATATTATATTCATTAATTTATTAAAAATCATTAATAGCAGAACAACTATACTTAAACGGGTCTCATGTTTGAAAAAATAATATTTTAAATTAATTTATTAAAATCAAAATATCTTACCTAGTGTTTAGAAAAGTCATATTTAAATACATGATATTTAGTTATCAATTATTAAAAATATTAATATGATAAAGGTATGTTAAACAAACTAATTTTTGAAAAATAATATTTAAATTAATTTAATTAAAACCAAATATTCTAGTTTTTGAAAAATAATATTTAAATGTTGATATTAGTTTAATTAGACTTTATTATTAATAAAAACCAAATAATTAATAAGGTAACAACTATACTGAACAACTCGTTTTTGAGAAATAATATTTACTCTCTCATTTAAAATAAAGAATAAAAAAAGCTTCAAATTTGGAAGGCGAGGGGAATCAACAAATCATGGATCACAGAAGCCTCAATATCACTACCCTATCTAGACGAGATCTTGTATAAAATAATTTAACATAAATAAAAAATAAACTAAATTTAAAATAATTAATACTGGAAATAAATTAAAGTAAAACATATATATATATATATCCAAAGAAAAGTAATCAATAAATAAAACAGGGTCAACAATAAAATATGGGCTCAGGCCCATTAAACAAATAACAAAAATACTAAAATGAGTTAAGAACGAATAGTATGATAAAATACATAAAAAACGCGAAGGATCAAGAAAATAAACTCTAATGAAGAATAAATCAACAACAAATACTATAAAAAGGACGCCAATACCTACATAGATAAACAAACAAACAAAATAAATCCCAAAGAGAAGCCTAAAAAACTAGGAGGACAGGAGAGGGACCCAACTTCAAATTATTAGGTCTTTTTTTAATTTCTAGGGCCTTCCTCAATTTACGATGATGGAAATGACTAACCCTATCAACGACTTGGCCTCCTGAATGCATATGTGATGATGCTTAGATTTATCTGCATGCTCCGTGGAGCAGGTCCTTCCATGCTTGATGTCAGTAGCATGCTCACGAATCCTTTGATTAATCGAGTGACCACTCTCACCAATGTAATTTCTCATATGTGATTTCTATCGAAAGACTTTGGCTTAATTCATTATGGATCACAGAAATTGGATAGCAGAATTTATATATTATTATAAATGATCATTAAAATATTTTAATTATTAATATACTTTTCTAAATGACCATATAATTAATGAAGAAGGATACCGAGGCAGAAGAAATTTATTCTATATGATATTAAAATTATTTGTATTATGCAATATATTTTCTAAATACTATATATTAATGAAGAAGGATACGAGAAATTGCCCCGACGGTCTAGGAAAACAAAATATAAAAAAATCTTGTAGTAAGAGTATTTGAACCATGTTTTTGATGATGGAAATGGATTCAACACCATCAAAAATCTATGGGGCACCCAAAATCTCGAAGTTTGACAACTGTAATTTGGATTTACAAAAATCCCTACCAGATTTTATCAAAATTTTCCCTAAATTTCCATAATTTTCAAGGGAAAAAAACAGTCTTATAACTATATAAATATGAAAACAAAATTTTTTTACATTTTCCTTATAATCCAAAAAAAACTCTTAACTTCATACCATCTATTTTTAGATTAAAATCAGTCCAATACATAATATTTTAAAAATTTAAATTTAAAACTGATCTGTTAATTTTAAAATAAAAAAAAAACAAACACATATTATTTAAAACCGCAAAAATTCCTCATAATTAATTACGTTTAGATGGTTAAACTAAGATTAACATAAAGTTATGGGAACTGCCATCGCACTGCAATCCCAAATCTGACAGAAATTTCCCTGATTAAAAAAAAAAAAACAATTTTAAAACTATATAAATATGAAACCAACAAAATTTTACATTTTCCTTATAATCCTAAATAAAACTCTTAACTTCATACCATTTATTTCTATTTTATTAATAAAATGATTAAAATCAGTCCAATACAGAATTTATTAAAAATTTAAATTTAAAACGATTTATTAATTTTTAAAATAAAAAAATCAAACACATTGCATTAAACCGCAAAAATTCTATAATTATACGTTTGGATCTAAACTATTTAAAACAGGATTAACGTAAATTGTGGAAACTGCAATCCCAAATCTTCGCTAAACCTTTTTTGTTCAATTTTTGAAAAACTCCGCAACTTCCAGAATTTTGGTGAACGTTGAACTCCGGAAACCACCCACCTTCCTTGTGTGGAAGCATTAAAGGTTAGTGAGGGAGACTGGAATTTGCTATCCCTCCCACTGTTTTCAAATAATGCCAAACAATTAAGATGCCGCATTTACTAAAGATAGGCTTTATTATTATTATTCCCGTGAACAGTCCACCTCCCTCAACGGGCCAATAATTAGGTTACGCACCCTCACCTTCTCCTTGTTATTCACAATAAATAAATGTGCTGCCGCGTCCACTCCTCCCTCACCAGAACCGAAATGAAAAATTTCGGGGAAACCAAAGAAAATTTACACATTCCGAAAAATATGAGTTTTTCATTTGGAAATTCAAGAGAAACATACGGGGTCTTTAACTGCGCGTGTGAGAACTGACGGGCTTTAACGCCTGATGGTGCAAATTTAGAAGAGAAGTAATGTGTGTTTTAGTTAAGTTTTGGTTTCATTTGGTTTGGCTGCACAGAACTTCTACCTACCACAAGCCGCCATTCTCCGTTTCATTTATTTTTTTTGCATAACACATTTGATCTTCAAGGGTTTTTTTTCTTTCCGGAGGCCTCTTTCATTTCATTATTTCTTCTGGCCTGCCTGTCGCTCGCCTTTTCTGTTCTTTTGGCCATTCATTCAGAGAGACATTCTTTGTGTTGTTATTCTTGAAAGTCCTTTTTAAAAAAACACATATTTCACCCCCTGCTGGACCCACTCAGGCCTGTGTTGTTTGACTCATTGGGTGGACCTGAGGGACATTTTCCTGTTTTCTTCTGTTGTGTTGTTGGTGTTGGGTGTTGGTACACACTGCAGTGTGATGTGACCATGGATTGCTGCTCAAAAGACATCATAGGTATGGTGGTGTCTCCACAACAGCAGCCAGAGTACCAGCCCCCGCCGTCACCACCGCCACCCAGTGAGGATGCATCACCCGCTGTGACCAACAATATGCAAATGCAGGTCTTTGGTGGTGGTGGGGGAGATGCTCACCAGGTTTATCCAGAGCCCCTTGCAACCCACAGAGAAGTGGTTGCAGACAGAGACTTGTTTCTTGCCACGCTCATAAAGTTCCATGCCGCTCTCGGAACCAGATTATCGTATGTATTTCTATCTCTTACTCTCGATATTTCATGTTTTTCTTTCACATATATATGCGTTTCTGTTTTGGGGCTTTGGGTAGCGTTCGTTCCTTCGGTTATTTACGAGAAATGTGGACGGACGTTTGGGTTATTTATTTGGCTAGTAACGAGAATAGAATGCTTCTAACATTTTCTTAGTGTCAAGCTCATTTAAAACAAAGCGAAGTGGCATAACCCTTGGCGAGGATTTCATCCCTGCCTGAAAATTTCGTTACACCTTAATATGTCTAGTTCGTTAAACCGGCGGTAGACCTACTGAAGGTTTCCATTTCGTTAAAAATCTGCGGTAGACCTACTGAAGGCCTCCATATGACCTCAGCCTTTCATCTACGCTGGCCAACATTGAGTGCATGCAGTTCCAAAAGAGCTTCCCCGGGTTTAAAATAATGGAAAATAGTATGATTTTTTCTTATAGCATGCTTATAGTCAAATAGTATGATTTTTTTAACAGCATGTTTATGGTCAAATAGTATGATTTTTTTTAATAGCATGTTTATGGTCAAATTGTATGATTTTTTTTTATTTTTATTTTTTATTTAAGAATAGCATGTCTATGGTCAGCACGAGTCCACAAACATGTGGACTTTGTGAAAGCAAGTTTTTGGCTAAGCTGCAACTACTCGGAATATCTATTCTACCAATTTCTCCGAGGATTTGACCTGGCTGCAACTGCTGTTGTAAGCACTTGTGTATAACAAATACAAGTATAAGCACAAGCCTGTCCTAGTTGAGACTGGAACCCTAGTGAGGGCTTTTAACGGTGCCCCTTTTTCACTTACCTGGGTCTTTCATTTAGATTTTTATGCTGGTATTTTTACCCTTCTAATAGAAGTCGTCTAGAACGAAAGTTGCTAGACTCAACTCCAAGAATGATATGCTGAGGCCAAAGAGCGAGGCTTGCAAGGACTTGGGAAAGACTCAAGGGTTGGTTTGTGAAAAAAAAAACAAAAAACTCTTAACTTCAGAAATACCATTTTCAGTAATAAGTTGTTTCAAAGTACATAGATGACACTACATGCCATAATATGTCTTATGGATTTTAGAAAGTTGACAGGTCTGTTTGTTGTCTGCTGCGAAATGAGTCAAACAAAATGAGTGTTTTTTTTGTTATTTAGCTGGACCCTCTAATTCATCTAACTCATGTTTTACTTGTGGTTGGAACTTTGAATCATCATCTCAAGTCAAAATAGCAAGTATGACAAATAATATGTTTATGACTTCGTTCTCAAAGTGCAGAGTCAAATCTAGGAGTTGAGTTGAAAGAGAGTTTCATAACCACTAATCATGCCAATAACCTATTAACTTTCAACTCTCCGTTAAAAATGGACCACAGGTCCTTTCCATTATATTAATATTGGATAAGCTTGCTATACTCTTACTCTCCAGTAAAAATCTCTAAGCATTATGCAGCGCCTATTGGGGCTTAGAGGAGCTGACTTGACTCATTGTCCTCAAGGGGTTGACTTGGACTCCAAAGAGTTTGGTAACACATTACACTAGTTATCCAATAGTCCACATACTCAGTATGGCCTCATTAAGTTTCAAATCTCCAAGACAATTGGATCATAGACCCTTTGTATTATACCAACATTATATAAGCTCACTATGCCCCTATTAAGATTTCAACACTAGACATAGCTGTATAATTTTTGCATGACATTATGTTCATAGTCGATAGGCTCGTTTGTAGTGTGTATGCTCACTAGTGTTATGTAAGCATCTATTTTTGCCACAACTTAATGGTGAGAACCTCACAACAACTAACTAGCATTCTTGTTAGATTTGCTTTCACTAATCATGTCAATACCCATATGGTGGATCAATCTTGACCATTTCAATTTGTGTGCTTAATATAAATAGTGTGAAGTGAGCAGATTGGTAATCCTTATCGAATTGCAATTAGAGGATATTGTCATTGATTGTAAGGCTTCCACTCATAATTTTTGGAATCATAGATTGATGCAACGAAAACCCACCCAAACTAAATATTTGTTTTTCTTTTTTTGGCACTTTCATATATCCTTTTAACACATGATGAACGCTGTCAACTTGTATCTTCATCATTATTGGACAAAGACTAGAAGCCAGTAATAACAACAATTTTGTTATGTCCTTTCGCAATTGGTTTATTTATTTTTTATTTTTTATTCTACAATAGAGGTGGATAATATTTGTATTGGACAATGTGTTAATACAAAAAAAGAGTGTTATCTCTTAACAAAACTGACATTACTAACATACAATGTCTTTTGAGTACAGAGAATTCCAAGTCATCCTTCCAAGAGGGTTCGAAAAGGTTTTGCTAGTGTAAACCCTAAAATAGACACTTGTTATTGATATTGTTCTATGCAACATGATATGCTAATACAGAAAATGCTCGCTGTGAGTTTCATCTCGATTGATATTGATGGGATGAGGATCTTGGTTTGCTCAAATCCATATCTTCAATCATTCTGATGGATTGTTTCTTCTTCCATGAGATCATTAGGGGATGAATTTATTGACATTCTGTAATTTGAGATAGTTGAATGGAAGCCTAACTAAGGTTATAGACCATATTCCTTAATGTCAAGCATCCAACTTCTAGTACTTGAATGTGCCTCTTTTGCTAAACAAGAGTGTCCATAATACTACATTTTGAGATATCCATTGATGTTTGTTCTCATGTACGTTGGTGGTCACTGAGAATATAGATGTCTTGTTGTCGTTCATGAAATCTTCATGCTTGTATAACAACCATTACATTTCTTGGACTTCCCTATGAGCCTTTTTGTTGTAGCCCATATAGGAGATAGGTATAAAGCACACAACGGAACAATTCCAGAAAACTGAGCTAGACTTTCTCAACAAGCAATGCAACAAATCAGATTAAGATTCCAACTCAAAAGGGAAGATACATGATAACCTTGGAGTGATACTACGCACATATGAGAACAAAGTGGTCATGGGTAACCACCCCAAATATTCTTTGTTACAGTCTAATAAAACCTAGGGAATGGAATATAGAGCATCCAAACATAAGAGACTACCTAGGAAGAGGAAGGCCTTTGAATCCCAAGGCATGGAGCCTAATTTGAAACCAATACATTTAATTTTTTATTTTATTTTATTTTATTTATTTATTTTTGTTGTTGTTTGTAACAGGAAAGAGTAATATATTTGTATTAATCCGTGCCCAGTCGCGGGAAAAAGAATGGGAGATTTACATTCCATATACATTGCGTAGACCGACTGTCCAAGCCCATTTTCCTCTCAAAATTGCAAAATTCGATTGAGCGTTTACATATTTACTAGAGTAGACGTAGACCTTACAGAACTGCCGTAGTAACAAAATACATTTAAAATTCTTCATGAAAAATAGGCAAAATAAGCAGAATAGTCATCAAAGTTAGTTGGTCGGTTGAGGTCAATGCAAGTTGTTTCTTCAACTGTCTGGGAGTTCTGCATTGCCAATTGAATTTGTAGATCATCAATTTTACTTCACAGGCTGGCATCTACCTCATCTTACAGCGGTTCGATTTTTATGTTCTTCTCCATGTTCCACTCGTGCATTTCACAAGCCTCTTCTCTCTGCTGCTGAAGACTCTTCTGAATTTTTGCCAAGCCTGCCCGCAGCGTTGAGTGTTCTCTATTGTAGGACCCACAGGCGGGGTATGAGGCCAAAGGGGGGCACTTCTCCCACTTCATTTCAGAACGACTCACCATCCTACCCGAGTGAGGGCGTGGTTGGCCCCAGGAGCCAGAGTCCATATCGATCGACAAGAAGAAAATGGTGCACAATGGAAATTGACTCAGAGGGACGGTTCACAGTGAGGCTTTGGGAGCTATCCCATTGACCCAAATGATGAGGATGAACGGAGAACCCAACAAAACCCAAAATGATCACACAATAGTAGGAGCTTTTAGAATGGGACTCGACAATGTGCAATTGACACTCACCAGCACTTGACTCTCTGCGCTTGACCAAAATAACTAGAAAATGACACTCTCTAAATTGAGGGAAGGGGCTACCTTCAACATCCAAAATTATCCATTGACAACCCCATCTTTGTCAAAGAGTCCTCTCTCCAGCGACCCTCTGGACAAAATCAGACACATTCCTATTACAAAGGTTAAAACCGTTGTTCAACAATTTATAAAACTTTTTGAACAAACGCCGCATGTGATTTTGAAAGATGAAAAGCTCACCTCTAGGATCCCAATGCTCAACCATGATTGCCTTGGTGTCTGAAACGACTTTCACCTTAAGCAATTTCACCTTCACGCGAGCGAACCATCTGATCCATACTAGGGGAAGTAAACGCAGCTTTATCTTTGAGGAATTTCGTATAGTGATAACTTGAGTGTTCCTGCTACGGACCCGGGTATGAGGAACGACATGCAGATTTCCCACACTTAACTTGTCCTCCACGCCAAGTGTCCTGACCTTGCTGAGGACTGCAACCACGAGTCAAGTGAGAAGGAAGTGAAGTATTCAGATGATGCTAGATGGGAGGGGAGAGGGGGCACAAATAGGGATGGAGGATGTGATGGTGGCAGGGGGATCGGGAGGAGGGGTTGGGGGGGGGAGACGAGTTGAGGGGGTGGGAGAGGTGGCTGGGAGAGGGGGGGTCAGAGTGGGGTGGAAGGGGAGGGTGATGTGGAGGCAGGGGGGACCAATACATGTAATTTGAACAAGGAGAAGAATTGAATTTCAACAAAACATCAATGTAGAGCATTAGGCCGAGGTAAAAACTACTAGGGAATGAGCCCACTAATTGGAGTAAAAACCAAGGAACACCAATATGATTTGAGTAGAAAAGCATACTTGAGAATGAAATTGATTTGAAGTTGACCACCACTAAGAGTTCTCACTAAACAAGTCGCCTCCATTCTATGCTACTATCCCACCTATTCCCCACATTAATTCGTTGCTTGCTTCAAATTTTTGTCTAAGCTTAATTATTGGCATGTGCGACACTGCTATAGAAGTGATGCTCTTTGCATCCCACCTCCCTCCTATTCTAGTACGTTGTCTTGGGGTGTCATCAAGCCTAAATAACCTTAGATGAAAACTTAGGGGATAGCTTGGTAAGAGATACCCCCATTTTTCTTTAGGATTCCTTCACTTAATTTTGAGGCCTCGTTTGCAAGAGTGTCTACTTCTTGATTGAGTTCTTAGAGCTTGGAAAAAGGTGACCTCTTTTTTATTGAAGGGTCTCCTTTTTTATTCTTGCAATGAGTAAAGTAAGTTTGCTATCAGATGGTGCTTTCGTATTGTTCGTAATATTGATTTTTATGCTTGAGTCCTCGATAACTTTCCAAGTTCCTCACTCTAGTTGCATTTATAGAGAGCCTTCCTTGGAGTAGACATATGCCTTAGCCTAATTGTTTGTGGTTATCCATAAACCCCATTCATAAGACAATTTTTATTTCCCCCCGGGATCAAGAATGATGCCCCGCACTTGTCACACCCAGATTTCCTTTTGAAGCTCCATCAAAATAGAGAATGTGTTTTTTTGTTGCAATTGCCATTTTTGAAGTCTTCCTCTCTTATTCTTACTACGTTGAACAATGGGTTGGATGAGGGGAGGGGTGAATGATTTTGGATGCAAAGCTCTTTCCAGAGCAAATTCTAATAACCATTCTTTTTCTTCACAATTGAGGCAATGCATGCAGTGACCTTTCTTGCCCTTGCTTTTGATGATGTCCACTAGAAGTCCCCCCAATTTTGCAGAGGTTGATATAGGATTGACCATTTCATATTGTAATATGGCTTTGTTGCATGCCAACCAAATTTTACAACAAATAAATTTGGGCATTGCTTCCCAAACTCTTTTGAGGACATATTTGTTTATGAACAATCCCCTCTAACATTTGAGTTAGAAGAGTGATCATATGATTGATCTTTGCAAGTGCTAATCACAAGGCTTACTTAGTGTATGTGCAATAAAAAAAAAGATGGTGATTCAATTTGGCCTTTGCATGGCATAATGTATAGTGAGAGGGCCCTTGAATTCCCCTTTTCTACATGCTTTGTGCATTTGAGAGCTTACGATGGACCATTACTTGGCAAAAAATATTTTCTTATTTAAGCCATCATTGTTCAAACACGTTTCCTTAAATTGGATTGTTGAGAAAGAGGCAGAGATAGAATTTGATCTTGGTATCCAACTTTGACAGAGTAGCCCAATCTTTCTCATCCTTTCTAATTAGAGTTAGAAAGATTAGAAGGAATACAACCATTTAGAAAGGTGAGTATAGTTGAAGTTAGAAAGACTAAATGTGCAAGTAGCGAGATGGAAGTCTAATTGGTCGAGTACCTTCTTTAGCCCAAGATGAAATTCCAAACAGAGTGATAAGACCTTAACTTTCAATTCAAATTTTCAAAAGGGGCAACACATGCTTATGCTGAAGAAGTGGGTTCCTCATAATGTTATTCTTCCAAATGTTGATCAATTTCTCATTACGTAGCATCCAAGTAAAGTTTGGATTGGATTAGTGATACTACAACTTTGAGTACTTGCTAAACATGGGATTCTTTCTTGCTGTCCAGTGGGCCATCTAAGCATCTCTTGTGATTTCCTTTGAACTATTTTCCAACATTCTAGCTTACTAGAAATTAATCTCCTAGCTACCTTTGCTCCCAATGTCATATTCATGATTGTTAGATCTTTGATGCCTAGAAGACCTCTTTCTTTGGGAGCTCTCACAATGTTCTAGTTAACTAAGTTTAACATTTTGTGGTTGGATAGCCACCACCAACCCCCCACCCCCCTTCCCCCCTTGCCCCCCTTTGTCAATGGAATTTATGAATTTGTTACGATAGTTATTGCATGATTTTGGCTAGAGCAAGCATGCCCAAACATTGGAATATCGAGAGGGTAGTTAACATATATTTGATGAGAACCACCCTACCTGCTGGGTTAAACCATTGGGACCACCATTCTTGGAATTTGGACGTATTGGTTATACTTTGCCAAGAGTGTGCAAAGGGATTGCTGAGTGAGATTAACATTAACAAACACTTGAAGGAGGCCCAAGACTCTTTGTAGGTGAATGGTAATATTTTGGAAATCACATGAAGGCGCTATGATTTGATATTCCTTCCTTAAATTTGACTTTAACTTTATTTACTTTGCCTCTTAACATATTGAGAAAATGACCAAGAACACATTTGAAATGCTCAACAATAATGGTTGAAGCCCCTCCAGGTGGAAGAGTATCTTTCGCAAATTGTGAGCGATTTATACTTTTGACTTCTTTAACCAAATGTATTCCTAACAAACTTAGTTTCTCTTTTCAATTTAGGCTTCTTGCTCAATGCCTCGAACATTATAATATACAATGGTGGAGATAGAGGGCATCCTTGCCTCAATCCTCAGTTTCTTTTCAAAAAGTTAGCAGGTCTCCCATTTAAGGGTGCAATCCATGTTCCTCTAATGCAAGTAGAAATCTATGTAATAGAGTTATTATCAAAACTAAATTTGCTTATAACATTGAAAAGCTTATAAGGCCTTACTCAATCAAATGCATTGGCCATATCTAGTTTAATGGTTGTTATATGGATTTTATGGATTCTCCTTGATCATTGGAGATTATCTGGGGAGAACCTTCCTTACTCTTTTTGGTGTGAATTTGGTTAGGATTTTATAGGAAGAGTTACATAGGGGTATCGGATGAAATATGGAGAAAAAATATGGATTTACTTCTTTTGGTATCAATGCAAGAAAAGGGAAATCGTGCTACCTTCGATTTTATGGTTCCTTTGGACATATTGTAGCATTTGCTTCTAGTCAAATCTAATTATGTCTCAGCAGGGTCGTAAGAAATGGATGGAGAAATCATTAAGGCTTGTGGCTTTGTTAGGAGCTAAACCTCATATTGCTTTGATAATTTCTTCTTCCTCTATATCTTTGTTTTCATCATTAGAAATCAAATGGGAGATGTTTTCTAGCATTGAAGCGATGGAGTTGGTATTTACCTCCTATTTTGTTTGCAACGCCTCAAAGAGATTTCTGGTTGTCTCTTTGATTGTTGGGAAATCTTGTAAACATGAACAATCTTTTAAAGATATGTTTGACATTATTTTTCCGAACTTTGGCTTTAGCTTGCAAGTGAAAAATTAAGGTATTCCTATCTCCTCGATTGTAGCCACAAGCTTTGAGAGTTAACATGCCACATTTCTTCTTCAGTTCTAAACACTTTGTCAAGTTTGTGGCATAAGGCTCTTTTAATGCCGATTTGAAATATTTTCCACTTGTATTCTCACTTTGAGGTCTTCAAGCTGGGATTGTATCTGTGATTTTTCCTTTTTAGGGGAGATGTATGAGAGCTTTGCCAACTCCTTGAGGGTGAGTTTCATAACTTTTAGTTTTGTTCCCAAATGTAGGAGGGTAATCCCATGATCTATTTTCCCTGCACTTCTCAAATTATTGCCAAAACTCTAGCAATTTAAAGCTAGGGAGGATTGAATCTAAATGGAAGCGATCCAAGGTTTGGAGATGAGAGGACTTGAAGTGTGATTGTTTATGGTGAGAGATAGTTGATGGGATCATCTTGGAAGTTATGATATTGTTGCTTGACAAGAGATCGCTCTGAACAAGGAATTGGCCTAGGCTAGTAACGATATGGTTTGGTCCAATTCTTTTGTTATTTCATGTGTATTTCCTCTTCATTAGCTTGATATCAACTAAATATCAACTAATTCCCAATCTATCATGAAGACATCCATTTCTTTTTAAAGGTTCTCTAACTATGCCACCACCTCTTTTTACATTACTATTTAAGATCACATTAAAGGCCTTGACTGTAATGCTATTCTTTGAAAATTTAGAATCCTCCAGGGTACATAGAGAGCTCCAATGATCCTTATTTTCTTTACAATTTTTTTAGGAGAGAGAAAAACAACTATTTGCTATTAAGTAGAAAAGAGTTTAGATATTACAAAATATTCCACCAACAAAGTATGAACCATGTACAACATTGTCCGAAACCATAAATAATAATACCAAATCTAAATTCGGGGATAGTAAATGGCTGGGCATGTTCAACTTCCATACTAAAAAACAAAATATAAATCAATACGATCATAGGTCGAGTACCCCTTACATATTTTCTTACCAAGATATCACATAATAACAATCATCATCTATATATTGTATCAAACAAAAACAAAAAAACATAACAACAAAATTTGCTTGTAGATACTTCATGGGCATGCGACATTGACCAACAAATGTAGATATTTCCAGAGTCGATAATTTTGCCCTATGAAAATGCAGTGTAGAATATGTGCCCCAGTTGTTGGTGAAGTCCTCTCTTGGATAGTTTGTTAGCAATCAAGTTTTGCTCACGATAAATGTGGGCAAAAAACAGATCTAGAAATTCCTCTAGAATTTCTTTAATATGATGAGATTGTTGGGATTGGGAGAAGTACAACCCTGTACCCAGTCAATGGCCACCTTTGAATCGTCGAATATTACCATTCTACTAATGGAGAGCCATCTTGTGCAAAATAAAACGCCCCAAAGTGCAAGGATCTCTACACGAGTGTTAGTACCCTATCCACAATTCCACATAAAATGATAATATAAATAAGGATGAATAACAATATATATCCCACACCCACAATTTCCACTATCCTATAAACATTAAAAATATTGAACTAATACCTGAGTTCTTCTGTCTGATGCATGGTAGGATCGAATGTTGTGGTTACTGAGAATATTCCAATTGATATGAAGAAGTGTCCCAAAGGGTGCAAATACCTCCTCAAGCTCCTTTAGAACTTACCATTGTTCCTTCACTCCATTTCTAGTGCATTTTTCCAACTTTTAGCATTTCCATTAACTCAAGCCTAGTTTTGTGGAGTAGGAGGATAGTTGGCATTTTTATTTTATTAAATCTCTCATGGCTTGTTTAAAATTACTACCATACCTCGGTAATTCTAGTAAACAATATTCATTATTTTTGCATAAGTGGGTTTGTGATTTCCACCTTGCAGTAAAGCACCAACTCTTGGCTTCTTTACACTTTGAGTTCCAGTTCCCAATGATTTATCTATGGTTTTTTGGATACCCAAGATTTTCTCCTTATTATCTACTTCTTCCATATGTTCCACCAAGACTCTGGTGCGGGGAGACGCATAAGGGGGACGTATGGGAGTACCCTCAAATTTTAGGGAAATTTCGGGGGTGTAGGGGACATTGAGGTGTATAATTTTTAATTTTATATATATTCTATATATAAAATTCAAGTTCATATTTAATAATGAAAGCATAAATAGACTAATAGTAATACATTGATACACACATAAAATTCAAATTCATAATTGAATTAAATAATTACATACATTGATCCATCCTCATCATTCATTTTGATACATACATCATTCATATGACATACTCATCATTCATCCATACCATGAGATTCAATAATGAAATGTTCAAATACATTGATCCATATCATTCATCATTCTATAATCTACATTGATTTAATAATTAAATTCATCATTTATCATTCTAGAAGAGCTCGACAATGGGCAAGAGAGTAGAGATCGACAACAAGAGAGTAGAGCTCAATGACGGCAAGAGTGCACAACTTGGCAGCGGGCAAGAGAGCACAACGCGACGACGTCAAGAGAGCACTCAACAAAGCTTGACAATGGGCAAGAGAAATATGGAAATGAATATGTAAATTAACCCAGGTAAGTTTTAACTTTTTAATTTTGTTTTATTTGTTTCATTTTTTTTTTAAGTTTTGTTTTATTTTATTTATTTATTTAAAAGTTTTTTAATGCATGAATTTTCATTTTTATTATTATTAAGTGTTATTAGACAAATTCGAGGGGGATGCCCAGAAGCACCCCTTTTGGGTAGTCGCGTCTCCCACGCTAGGGAAATGTACCCCCCCTCGCGTCTCCCCAAAAGGGGTGTGTGGGGAAACACACCCCCAAATGTCCCTCCGTCTCAGGTGCATGCACCCGACCCCACTGCTTCCTCCCTTTTTTCTTTTGTCAGCTCTTTGCTTGCTCTTTTCATCTTTCTCTTCTTTTTCCTTGTCTTTATCATCTTCTTCCAATTGTTGATGAACTTTTTTCCTTGTTAAAATACTTGAAGAATGTTGGAGATTGTCTGGGATATGATCGATTTCCTCTAGACGATTTGAGTCCATTGATTGATGAGGAGGGATTTGTATGAGATCAATGAGAATAGATGATCTCAGTGGCAATAAGGACATGGTAGTTGTGACTAAAGCTGTGATCACTTTTGTTAATGAAATTGGTTCTCCCTGAGAAAGCGATTCAAACTTATTGAATGATGAACACAATTTGCCTTCCTAAGGTCGGCCTATGGATGGAGTTGAACTTCCTTGGATCTAAATTGAAGTGTCAAGCTTGGGTATCATTGTGCTTTCGTGACTCTTATATGTAGCTTGTTTTGAATTGGTTGGAGCCGATTAACTTGAAGACACTGGGGCCAACTATGGTACAATTGAGGTGGTCTTTTGCTTGGAACCCATATTGTTTTTAGCCATGTGCCATTGATCTTCCTTTTTAGGCATAGGTTGGGATGAATATTTTTCTTGTAGTCCTTTGAAGAGTGTCCTTATTCATGGTAGCTTTTGCATTTGAAAGGCTATCAGTCATAGTCCAAAGATTGAATATGCTTCAAGTTTTTGAGATTTTGAAAGATCACTTTTGAAAGATCTTTCTTGAAGTCTACCTTGATGCATATCCTAGCGCAAGAAAACATTCCATCCTTGGGCTCAACTTTTGTTTGTATAACGCCCCAAAGAATTCCTAATGCTTTAGAGCGAGCCTTTATTCTAACAATGAGGGGGTAAATGCGGGAGGCGGATCCAAACTAGAGCAATCATTTAAGTTTAGGGTTGAAATTAGGGGTCCATTTTTTTCTATACATTCCTCTAGTGCCAAAGAAGCACAAATCATTTTTTAATGTGAGATATATGCCCTTCTTGGCTTTAAAGTTTAAACAAGTAATGAGTGAGCTTGCCTTTTAATAAAACTTTCTAGTTCTTCTAGACTCAAATGGCCATAGATCTAGGTGAGGGCCAAATCCCAAAAAACTAACCAATCAAGCCATGTTCAACTAAAGCAAGAGCTATATGTTGAGAGGTGGAAATAGGAAGAGGAATCTCTTGAATGTTGTCTAGCCTTTTGACGGACTGAGAGGGGTGCAATTTTGTGGCTTTCTTGAGGTTTGTGATGAAGGCATGAAAGGCTAAAGCCCCTACATGCAGAGGAGGAGGATGGACCCTTCTAGGGTCTAGATCCATGGAGTATAGCTATAGTAGAATCCGAAGTGGTGTGCGACAAAGTGCTTGAGGATGTTTGCAAAGGGATACTTGCTACAAGGATCTTGTGACTTCATTTGAGTGATGTTGTTTGAGGGTATTTTTTTACCATTTGATATGCTTTGTTAGAGCAAGTTTAGAAAGTATTGGATGACTTCATTTTTACAAGTCATGTTTTACTCACGCAATTCATTCATATGTCTAAACATTGAAGCAAATTTATCGAGTGGTCCCTGTTACCACTCAAACCAGCAGGGGACCTATAGGGGTTCATAAAAGGGCAACTGCTAGGTCAAGGGAAATTGCGGATGCTTAGTGCACTGTCACCACAGCTAAGTCTCCCTGCTCGTTATGGACTTTCACCGATGGGAGGAGTCCCGATAGTATAGGGATTCACTTGTAAAGTATATGTCAATGGATAGGTGAGAAGTGACCTTGAAAACCCTTTCCCAAGGATGGAGTGAAGAATGGAGCTTGCTTGCTCTTTAAGCAAGGGAGGGGTGAGGATTGGAGGGTTGAGGGAGAAAGGATGGGCTTATGAACAAGTTTCTCAATCCCTATAATCCTTCGGAAAATTGGATTCCCAAATGGTTCTTGACAAATATTTTTTATTGAGAATTGGGACCATAGTTTGCTGCTGGGGAGGCCCATGGCTCTTTATGCAGACCCTACATGTGCCAATATAGACCTTTGGGGGTTAGTTTCCCATATAGGGAAACCAAACCCAAATGGAAACTACCTTTAATCTGCATATGATCCAATGTGTCCCCTAGGCTTCTAGTACAACCAGTCATTAAAATAATCGGGTAAAAAGCTTACAAATCATGGATAACAATGTGGGCACTTCACAATGGCATGCCATTTCGGAGTGGGCTTTGGCATGTGCTAGTGTCTCCAAGCTCCAAAGGGGGTTAGCCATGTACCTTATTAGGTGGTTTCAACCCTTAAAGGGGATAGTATGTCCAAGGTACATCCCTTTAATGGAGGTGGTAGGTGACAAATAAGTGGAATGGGATAGTGATTGAGAGTGGCAATCCTGGGCCACATAGTGGGGCATAGGGCTAGCTCGATAAGGGGAAGCCCACACTTGGGTATGTAATGCAAAAGAGGGAGCAATCGTGGTACATGAGGTGCCTCGACCTTGATTTTTCCATCTTTCTTCATATATTTTTTGCCTTTTATGAATTTTCTTTAATTAACTGCTCGAGGCCCAAAAAACAAGAGCATGATGTGTAAGATACAACAGCGATTAACCCCTCTTAGGTAGGGCAGTTCATTGCCCTTGAGGGGTTGGGATAATCATGGGTTCTTGAATGATAGAGGAGGCTCATCTAGGGCTTATGGAACCAGGGTGATGGCCAATGATTGGGGTAGAGCTCATGTAATGGCTTTTGCCCACGTGCTAATAATTTTTGTCCTGACCATCTTTTGCTTTTTTGGTACAATTTCCTGTTAAATGTGGGCATTTATGCTTTTCACTTTTTCTTTTAATTGCTTCAACCTTCGGGGCATCATTCTAGGACTGACCCAAGGTGGGGGCAAGGCGATAGGGAGGCTAGCCCTATGTGGACCCAGGCAAGAGAAAAGATGAATGGGGGTATAGTGAGTGGAAAGGGAGTAATATGCACAGATAAATGAGCAGGACCACACACCCAAGGTCAGGGTTTCCCAAATAGTACCACCCTAGAACCAAATGGTCAATAAAGGAGATCCCACGAGACTAAGATCGAAGGGTAACAACCAAAGAGATCAAGGGGACATGAGCTCAAACTAAGCCCACTCTTTCCGCCAAATCGCCCCATCAATCCATACCCAGAAGTATCCATGATAAGTAAACCCAATACTCAATTACCAAATGACAAGACATACCTTTAGATTCGGGAGGCCCACCTTCAAACATACGATCAATACAAGTGGGTGAGGGACTGTTGGAAATAATACTGAGAGGGGGGGTGCATCAGTATTATCAAGTCAAATATTCCTTTTTCAAATCCAAATGATATATGCTACTTCAGTTAATTAAACCCGCAACTATGTAGAAGGAAACCCGCGTATACTATGCAAACTTATAATTTACTTTATATTTCAGATGTTGATTGTTAATCTCTGTATCAGAATCAAATAACCAATAACCAGAAACAGTAAAACAGAGCAGAAGACAATCACACACAAGAACACAAGATATTAGGTGGAAACCCAATGTGGGTGAAAACCACCTGCTGCAATTCGTCTCTATCTTCTCTTTAATTAGAAACTTCTTTTTACAATTGTACTAGTGCAGTCCTTTATCAGTACGCATGCTGCAACCTGTAGAGAGCTACAACCCTCTCTCGTTTTCCAGTTTCTCCTGGAAGGGAGCTACAACCCCCTTAGCTCTTGCACTAGCCAAGATACTAGTACGTAGGTGCTGGCCTACAAAAGGCTACAAC
>APFE030800157.1:20370-83661 GCA_000404065.3 Pinus taeda
GCATCAAACAATCTCCTTTTCACCAATTAGCACTGAATCAAGTAGACACTTCTCTGACAGCTGTATCCAAATCACAGTAACAGTAACCACACACCAAATCCGAACCCAGAACAAAAGATACTATCATTCAAGCTTAAAGATTATGACCCATCAATAGAACTTATCCTTCTCCTTGCGCTCAGGTTCCTTCTTTATTCAGATCCAGATCTGCACCATAACCCAATCACAGTATTCCAGATCTAGCACTTTAGCAGATATTCAATAACAATTCAGATGATGCTTTGCCAAATGATCTCCTTCCTCTTTTATAGTCTTAAGCCTTTCACAATACCATGGTCCAAAACCATAATAACACAATAACATGAACCCAATACTTGGGATCAACACTTTTGGATGCAATACCACGGATCAAAACCATAGGATCAAAAAACTGTCGGACTAATACCATGAACCAACCATGAAAGTGCGTGAGATCAACACTTTTGGATGCAATACCACAGACCAAAACTATAGGATAAAAAACTGTCGAACTAATACCATGAACCAACCATGAAAGTGCGTGAACTTTTCTCCACATGAAATAAACTTTTCTCTGCATAAAATTCCGTGAACTTTTCTCTACATGAAATAAACTTTTTTTTGCATAAAATTCCGTGAAATTTTCTCCACATGAAATAAACCTTTCTTTGCATAAAATTCCGTGAACTTTTATCCACATGAAATAAACTTTTATAAACTTTTCTTTGCATAAAATTCCGTGAACTTTTCTCCACATGAAATAAACTTTTCTCTGCATAAAATTCCGTGAACTTTTCTCTACATGAAATAAACTTTTCTCTGCCTAAAATTCCGTGAACTTTTCTCCATATGAAATAAACTTTTCTCTGCATAATATTCCGTGAACTTTGCTGCACTATAATTTATCATATGAGATGAGTGGGTTGCCATCAAGTACAACATATGTAGCATAATGCCAATATGGACCACATGGAGAAATGGCATAACGAGCTAGTAGGAGGCATCAAGGGGCTGCCGACTGAGGCTTGTCATGGAGAAAAATTTCTCCTGGGGATATCACCCATAAAGTGGTGGGTAATAGTCCCATTATTTTGCCTTGGAACAAGGATGGTTAGTTATATTGAGGCATTGTATGCATATTTAGCCATAATGTAACACATTTGATGAATTGATACAAATTCCAAGTCTATACAACATTAGATGCTTTATGGATTCTTCAATGTGTTGAAGATATGGTTCAGTAGTCGAAGAAACAATTAGAAGCACATCACATCAAAGATCGACACAAGTGGAGGCACATCACATTAAAGTTCAACACAAGTGTTTGGTGGGAAACATCCTATCTAATCAAACAATGAATTCATATACACTTTGAGTGACTACAATTATGTGAGAACAACCTTATAAAGGCGCTAGGATTACCTAGCCCTAACCCTAACAACCATTATCAACCATGAATGACTTAATAATGGTGTACAATCAATGGCACTAATGACTACTAAGGGATCACTAAATCAACCACTAATCACCAATTTGGATTATAATGACCCACTAAGAGTGAGTCATAAATGACATTTAGGGCCATTAGGGCCACAAGTCAAGATTGGCCAACATATCTCCAACATTTCCCCTAGGGTTGACTTGGGGACATAAATAAGTAACTTCGGCACAAAAGATATTTGAACAAGTAATCTTTTCCTGGGTAACATATCTTGAGGGAAACCTCCTTAACTCTTGTCAATTTGAGAATGGTACGCAGGCTAAACCCTAGATTCTTAAGGGCACAAGGCCCATGATCAAACCTAGTGGTTACCACTATAAGACCAAGAGTATATCCAATAGCCCATAAGCTAGATATACCAAGAATTTATGGCTTGGCAAGAGTGGAGATCCCATGAGGGTGGAAGAGCCTATTCCTTGAACCTTATCACAATGAGCCAAAGATGCCCCACTATGGGATTTGAAACTAGATGGATACATTATGATTTTAAGCAATGTGAGATTTATTTGTTCAAGGTATTGCAATAATAAGAGTATAAAGTACTCTATATTTAGTATTTCAAGAATATTTATCATATATCAAGATGATATTACTGAAATATTAACCAAGGTGAGGTTTATATGTAGGTAAATATTGTGAAGTAATGATATGACGTAATTAACTTGACTTCTATAGATTCAACTCAACGATTATCATTGACCCAATTCCTACAACTCTATTGGGTTTTGAATACCATTGCATGCATGTAGATTTTTCTTATGTGGTCCACTTTAGACCCCAACTTTACTCTAAAGATTTAATGCCAACAAATGGTTTCGTTGCTCGGACCTATTTTTCAAAGGCAGATATTTGTAGGATGAGCATTAGAATTTATGAGTACATGATCCAAAATTCGTGGGAGAAAAGTTTTTAATATTTTGTAGCTCAAGAGGTCAAGTTGTGCAAATGAGACACTCAAACGTGTCAAGACTATGTATTATATGATGGGCCTTCTAAAGACCAATATGTGATGTTTTGCTTTGAATTCCTTGTAAGTCTACAAAAGTGGTTGAAGGGACTTGAGGAAGCCTCAAAGTACAAGGATTAACAAAGAAAAATCATTTAGTGGACCTTTTTGGATCTCATTGTGCTACAATAAGTAGATCACAAAATTACTTGTGTTGTGGATATTTGGGTTAAAAATTTTAGAATCCTATAGAAGGGTATATTATAAAATTTGCTGCAAAAAGATTGCCAATCTTTTTTCTAAAGGAAAAACCATGTTTAAGAAAGGAGCTTGGGGTAAATTGGTCGAGAAAATCCCTATTTGGATAAAATTATTTTTGGTTGAAGAGAGAATGTTTCCATTCACCCTTATAAACATCGTTGAGTAATTGTAAATTGGTTGATAAAATCCCTATTTGGATAAAAATATTTTTGGTTAAAGAGGGAATGTTCCCATTCACCCTTATAGACATCGTTGAGTAATTTCTCTACACCATGGGGGGTGGTTGGACTGGTGTTGGTGACTTGTAGAATGTAGGAAAAGAGTGGAATTGGGGGGAGAGGGTGTGAGATTAGAGACTAGTGAGAGGGTTGAACGAGTTTTGAGCAGATCAACCATTATAGAGTGATGGTGGAAGAACTAGATGCATGTTGTGAGGGAGAGAAGTGAGTAGTTGTAGAAGGAAATTAGTGATGAAGGTAGTAATGAGAGAAGGATGAAAGATTTGCAAAAAATGAAAGACAAGGACTAGCCAACTCATGGTTTAGGGAGAGAGGAAGAGCGACAGAAGGAAATCTAGCGAGAGGTAGTTGGGGTGGAGGAGTATCGACAAAGTTTGAAGAAAGGTATAGAGAAATGTTTGAGACAAATGTAGCAATCTAGATTAACAAAGTAGTGCTGACCTTAGATGAAGCTATGGGGTAACCCGAACCAAAAGATCTAGTTGAGGCTAATTGCTTTAATGAATTGGATGACATTGTTATAGATGTGTATCAACTTTCAAGAACACGACGCCCCCCAGTTTTAGGAAGACACACTTGAAGCTTATAGAACGAGATCAAATTTGACCACTCTTAAAGTGCTCTTGAATCATGAGGTATCTTTAATATCTCATCTATGTGGACATTTTTATTGTCTAATCAATTAAGTGACACTATTAGTAGTTTAGGGAAACGTAACAGTACTCATGGAGTTAGCAATCTATTGTCAATATCAAGTGGGTCCTTTGCTCGGATGATCTATAGGGGTGTTGCATAAGTTAATATTGTTGCTTAGTTTCATAACATTGTGCCTTATCAAGGTGTTTCTCGTGCTTAGAGTTCATAGATTGGGGAATATTGTGAAATTTGTGCGACATGTGAACATCCTCCTAGACATTACCCCATTTTGTAAAAGTGTTGTACAATTACTACAACTATTATGAGTTTTGTAGCACTTCTACTCAGTACAAATAAATGTAGGGCAATGGATGCTTTGGTTGGCAAGTTAGATAGAACCACATTTAGGGTAGCTGACAACTCACACTCTCAGGGAGGAGGAGGTTGTAGATGAGGTGGAGTATGTGGTGGATATGGAGGTAGCAGGACTGGTAGAAGAATTAGATTGATTGGATTCTATAATTGTGATGAGGCGGGGCATCTTGCTCAAGATTGTCCCCTCCCTAGAAGGCCTTGGTGTTCCTATTATAGAACCAACACACATGCTAAAGAAGAATGCCTTGAATTGATTGTAAAATGGGAAGACAAGACAAGATAGCGAACAATGAATTTAATCAATTCAAAACCTAGATCTACTAATTGAGAAACTGATCAAAACATTATCGTTGTTGCTAGGGAGGAGCTTAGACTAATGTAGATGTCAATGATCTAGGACTTCCTAAGATTCATACGGTAGGTATAGGAACACCTAAATTTGACCTTGTGTCGCAAGAGGGATATTTTTAGGGATGTTGTTGAGATGTTCTATAATACTAATATGTTTGTACCTATTTCACTTAAAATTGCAAAAGGACAAAAGGCACGAGGTTTAGAACTAGTACAATTGGCCCAGAGTTGTAGAATGAGGCCAGATGAAAAATACTAGGGTAGTTGAAAGAAGGTGAATTTTGGTTTCAATTATCTTTTGATGTTTTGGATGATTAACTTTGTAAACAATTCCCTTAAGTTGTTTGTAATGATTTCAAATTCATACTCCTACTAGAATTTTAAAGATATGCTAGGAGTCTTATGCAAACAAGGTGTCACTGTTGGAAAGTCTTTTAACAAATCAAAGCATATTGCTCAATATTTCATGAGTTATTATGCACCTCCCATGAAACCATGGTCTTCCTTCAAAAACAATATGTTTGCTTTTATTTAAGCCCTCAAAATTTATTAACTAATACTAAATAGTTGTTTTCGTTGCTCCTTGGAGGCGATGATTTGTTGAGATCTAGTTGACTATGACACTAAGTCCATATGGTAGTTAATATGAAGGTGAGTTGTTGCTCCTTTAGGTTGAAAATACTATCTACCCAAGGCTTGGCATTTAAACTATTATGGGTTCTTTTAATTAGAAAAAAATGGCACTCTCTTTTGTGCTTGGAGAATGTTTTTTTTTTAAATATTATTTCAATTATTTTCAAATATGCTTCCTTTGACTACTAGTGTGACCTAATCAACCATAAGGCATAAAATTGTTGGCACCAGTTCTAGGAACTTCCCCCCTCACCATGTCTTGTTTGCTTGTGTGGCCATGACAACCCACGAGGGGCTAACTAGGGGGAATTGAACCTTGGTGGGGGGCATATCACCACCCTGATCTTACCAACAAAACAAGACCCCTTGACAAGGGGAAAGCTTTTACTTCCTCTTAATTTGTAAAAAATTCGAAAGATTCTTTATTACATAGTGCAATTCTCTCTTTATTTACTTGGCTAGAGTTTACCACTTGTATTTAGTATTTGCAACTTTGTACTCTATATATTTATCTTTATTTTAACATACTGTTGTGCCTAGGTGTTCTCTTTGATACTCCCACATTGCCATTATGATGTGTTGTATTTTCTGTTCCCATTGACTTATTTTGTTAATTTATGGACATCCATATAATTTCTTTCTTTCTTTATAGTATTGAGAGACTAGGATGGGAGGGTGATTTATTAATCTTGTAGCTTACCTGCGGTTAGCAATAGGGTCATAAGGCATTTATGGATAAAGACCCCAATCCTTTGGCACACAACCAAATAAATATAATAATGGTTATGCCCAATAAATGTTATACATTGTGTTCGTACAAAGTATTCCCGACTTGTGTGTAGTGACGATTTATATTGTTAATATGCATTGTTAAGTTTTTTCAACCTCAAGATGATATTGAGCAGAGTTAATAGAATATCATAAGTGAGTTGAACTATGTAGAAATCTTTGGATATAACTTGTAATGTTAGGAACATGAAAAGAGGATCTCTTGTCGTGCTCAAATTTTCATGTGTGGAATTTTGCATAGGTGTGGCTGTGGGTATGGGTGCGGCTAGGGTGAAAACTTTTGAACTACAATTGTGAGTGTGTGAGAATTTTCCTTTGTGAAGGTGGAGGCATATAGGAAGGTATGACAAGTATGTTTGAGGTTGAAGGGGGGTTGGAAGAACGCATGCTATGGCATCCATGTTTGTGATCAATAGTGTTATACAAGTGACCCATGTCAGGAGGACAAAGTTTGGAAATATCTTTCTCATCCACAATTTCCACTTTAACTTGTTGGCCAAGATGTTCTGATTGCTTTGCTGATAAGGCTTTAGAAATAATGAGTTTCTATTGAAGACTCGATAAAGGAAAGGGTGACAATAAATTTCCTAGATAAAATTGGGTGTTATTGAATGTATTTGGGTATTTAAATTGGCAAATGTTATCGTCACATTGTTGCAATTATATATTGAAATCAATTTTGGGACTTGTGTTCCCTAGTGATGTACCTTATAATAATAATATATAATATGACAATTGATTTTTCCACGGAAAATCCCATGGTATCACCCTCTTTTCCCTGGAATATTAAAAGAGAGAGTGGCTCAATTGTCAGCCACAATAGCGGCTGGTAACCCCAAAGAGTCTTAGCCAGATTTGAACTTTCGACCCAACGGCTTTGGAGCACGCTCCCGAAAACGCTCCCTAAAAAAATGCTCCCTGCTTTTGTGGGAGCGTTTAGTCTTTTTTCTAATTTTTTTTGCAGTGATATAAAAAATGCAATTTTTTTTCAAAGAAACAAATAAGTTTTGAGTGGGGTAGCCTAATGATCAAGCCTATGGCCCTAGTATTGATATGCGATTCATGGTAATGTTAATTTCTTAAAGTAAAAGTGACATTCTCCTTAAGTTTTCAACATTACCATGAAATGACTCGAGATGTTTGAGGGTGGTTCCGACTTCATTGGATTTCATATGAAGAAAGTAGAATTTTAGATTTCATTCAAAATCCAGTAGACTTATCAATTTTTCAGGATTGAGGGGATTGCGATGTTTCCATTGGATTTTATCATGTATTAGGGTATGGAACTCGTATTTAATCAAGAGCACCAATCCCTCTATGTACCTTGATGTTAGTGACATTGGTTGTCGAACTCCTCTATCATGACCCTCTTAAAAATGTATGCATCACTCAAACAAAATCTTGACTTGACATGCTATGATTTTTCTATCTTATGTTAATGCTTAGAGGGTGATATATTAATGACAAAAATCCTGATTTTCCAACAAGACTAAAAAATTAGACATTTCTTGTGGCGGCAAGAGGCCCAAGCATTAGCAATAGATAATAGATTTACTTGTCTTTCCTAGTTTCTAGTAGTTTTTATAACTATTGATTCTTTCGTATTTATTATGATATTTTTTGTAAACAATATATGACAATCTAAGTTTGAAGTTTGAAGTTGGCAATTATAACTCATTAGTAATGAATTATGAATATGATGCTTCATGAAAGTTGAAAATTGTTTCATTTCATTTCATTTTATAACATTTCATTTCATGTTAGATATTATTTGTTGTAATGGTTACACTTAGCTTACAAGTACAACTTTGGTGATCAATGATGATAAATGTTATATATTGAATTTTGAAAGCTTGAAACTTTAAGATTGATGAATCATGAGACTCAATATGTTGTATGTTACTATGTTACTAACTTGTGGATGTGGTTGATGAAGATTATAACTTGTAGATGATTGTTTTTATATGGTTCAATCTATGTTTTTTATATCTAATTCATCATTCTACATGCTTTTGTTGACATATATGCAACATGTCTGGGTGCATTGTTCAACAGATTGAGCCAACCATTGGATATATATATATATATAAAGTTGCACTAAAATGGATACGGCAAATTTTCAAAAAATCTGGATACGATACAGCAAGGAAACCACATATATGAAACTGTTGAAACGGAATATATGTGGTTTCAACAGTTTCATATATGTGGTTTCCTTGCTGTATCGTATCCAAATTTTTTGAAAATTTGCCGTATCCGTTTCAGTGCAACTTATATATATATATATGTTGAAATTAAAAAGGATATACAGGAGATGTGGAATATAAGATTTTATTTTATGTAGTCATTGATACAGTGAGATAGAATTGTAGATACACTCTCAGGGTTTGTCCATAAATTTGGTTTTTGAGTTACCAAATTCTGCCAAAGTACATAACTTGATTCTGTTGACACTGCTAACTTGGTCTTTGTCACATAAGACGCTGTGGCCTTTGTCACACACTAAAGGCCTTTGATTGAATATTTTCCTTTGATTCCATATATCATTGGATCATTAATACTTCAATATGACTATTGGTCACACATTTATTTTAAGGAGGACAGTGATATTATATCTTCTCCACCATGTTGTTTTGTGAAACGTCCTTTAGCATGTGGTGTGTGTGTGGAAAGAATCCAATGAGTTAGCTCATTTGGTTTGAAAAAACTGTTTCAAGGCAGAGCTTGCTGCGAGGTCTCCTGTTTTAGTCTGGTTGAGTCCCATTGAGTTACCAGTTGCTACTGTGACTGGCAGTTGAGCTGTTCTCCATCTGGATATTTTGGGGAAGAGGGGCAGATTCATTGAGGTTTTCCCTGGATTATATATATATATATATATAATGTTCACACTCTCTCTTATGGCATCTCTTCTCTTCTATTTCCATTTTTCCCACTATATGTCTATGATGTAAACTTTTCTTTGCATTTCAAGTGTAATCGTGTTCTTTAACTTGCTCCCCTGTTTGCTTCTTCTGTCTGCTTTTTAATCATTACAAATGATTCTGACGATTGGGATATAGTACTTAAAATCAATATGCTGTGTCTATGTAGAATTCCAAAGATTGGAGGCAGGGATTTGGATCTTCACTATCTGTACAAGGAAGTGAGTGGGCGTGGTGGGCTGCAAATGGTAATATGGATGGTGCCAGTTATTTTTTTATTCTTTCCTTTTTTCCGTTGTGTTTTATATTTTTTAAAATGTTGATGTTTGACTTAATATAAATTCTCATTAAAACCAATTTATACAACTCTAAGATCCTTTTTAAAGTTTGCTGCTTCATTCTTGTGTTCTTGATTATATGGTCTTGAATCTGCCAGGTCTCCAATTGTTATTTGTCTTTCTATCCTCATACTCGAGGAAAATCATTGAGAAAGCAGTACATTTGTATGTAGATTTTAGGCTGCATATGAAAGCTATTGTCAGAAAGTCATTGGTCTCATGAATTGGTTGCCTGTCAAGGGCCTTTGGGAAAGATTGCCTATCAGATTGTGGGAAAGGTAAAAAACGGATTGACATGTGTGTCTAACATCAAAGTGGTTGAAATTGTCATAGGCAGGTAGCAAGTTCCATTCTTATAGGGCCCAATTTTTTCTTTGGGATGTGGTACGTTAAGACCAACTATTGTTAGGATATCCCGTTTCTTTGTATTTTATAGTTTTTGAATATTGATCTGCTACATCATATAAATTCTCATTAAAAACCATTTAAACAATTCTAACATCGTTTCTTAGTTTGTCGCTTCATTCTTGTCTTCCTTGATTACATAGTCTTGAATGTACCAGGTCTCCAATTGATATTTTTCTTTATGTAGTCATGCCAGAGGAAATTCATTGAGAAATCAAACATTGTGTGTAGAATCTAGGCTGCATATGAAAGCTATTATCAGAAAATCATTGGTCTCATGAATTGGTTGACTGTCAAGGAACTTTTGGGAA
The DNA here is from genome assembly GCA_000404065.3 of Pinus taeda. NCBI lineage: Eukaryota > Viridiplantae > Streptophyta > Pinopsida > Pinales > Pinaceae > Pinus > Pinus taeda. The sequence continues at coordinate 30,095 of APFE030800157.1, forward strand.
AAAATTTCCTAGCAGGTTGTGGGAAAGGTTTAAAACAGATTGGCATGTGTGTCTAACATCACGATGGTTGAAACCAGTTTTCCACGGGGATGCATCCCACAGGGTCAGGGGCATGCCCCTCATGCTTTCCACACCCGTGAGACTAATCGGGGGTGATGTGCCTAGCAAAGCATTTCCCCAGGGCCCACACCTCTCCCCCATTTAGATACAGGCCCCCCTATGAGAGGGATCCTGATGTCCCCCATGAATTTCCCCAAAAATCCTGCATGTGTGTTCCCCATTTCCACATCTTGGAAACTTGGTGAAGCAGTGTTTGAAATTGCTGTAGGCAGGTTGCAAGTTGCATTCTCATAGGGCTCCAGAATTATTGAGATGTTGTGGTTTAAGACAAACTACTGTTAGGATGTCCTACCCACACTTGCTACCCTACTATCAGCAGTGTGCAACTACAAACTCAACCTGATGAAACATTGTGATTGCAACAAGCAGTACCAAGCAATAAATAATTTACACCTCAAAAGGAACGTGTGTTCTGCTTGTGATGAAAGATGCAGCATGGTTGTCATGTAATTCAAAGTTCAAAGTGCATCATGTGCACTGCATTTTGAGAATGAGGTAAAAACATCTGTTTGGAATAATGTTCATTGTCTGGGTGAGTGTTCGAGAAGAAATTTCCTTGATTGAAGCATCCGACAGTGAAACAATAAATCGAAAGCACTCTTTGGTGGAGCACTGAACTTACAAATAGTTGAAGGTCCCTTAAGTAGCAATGTGGAATGACTAGTAAGGTGAAAACTTATGTATGATAATTATAGAATGTTGATTGACTTGCGGAAAGGTTCTTATTGATCAATGTGCTCTGAGAGGGGATAATTCTGGTTTGATGTATTCTCAGGTTCAAAACATTGATATAGAGAGCAGCAGAATAAAGAAATCTAAGGACTATAGTGACATTACGGCAAAGTGGCAAAATAAATGATTATATCATATATTGATTACTTTTGAGTTGGAACCAACAAATTCCAAGTTACACAAGTGAGTATAGTTTATTCATTCTTTGCGCATTTCTAGCTGACTATGACGTATTGGAAATGGTTTGGTTCAAAAGGCAAGTCAAAGCAGTGCTTATTTTTTGGACAATTTTATTTGGGAGGTACAATCAATTGGAATTAAGTAAAAACTGAAGAGACATTGCTTATCAGAGTAGAAGACCATCATGGAAGTCTTTTGTAGGAAAAAAATATAATTACATGTGTTATGGCTCAAGCTCTCTCAGAGAGGGAAAAGTCCTAACCCTAATGGGAGAGCCACCCACTGTCACCTTGGTGGCCTTCCCTTCCCTTAGCTAGGTCATTGAGTAAAGAAAGGAAGTCTCCAATTTGGTTTGACAGAAACTCAACAATTTGACACTACTCACTCTCAAGGTGGAAGGCAAGTTTATCAAACCACAGATTATGAACAAGCTTTGAATGAGTTATACTAGGGAAGTGTGCTTATTCATACAACAAATTTATTCCTGGGAAATGAAACATGAAGCGTGCTCTATTAACTTTGGAACATGAGATGCTAGCAAAAAGTGAAGTATATCTCCCATGGCACAAAAACACTTGAAATTGGAGTATGAAATGTAAACAAAGAGGAAAGTGCTATCTCATTCATTCAACATGTTCACAAGCGTCAAAGGTCACGAGGATCTTTGTCACTCTCAAGATGTCATCCACATTAAGTGCACAGTATTAACTCTGATTAGGACAGTAAAAGGAATTGTGTGCTATGAGTTTGTTAAACACAATGTAAAATCAATAAATCAGAGTCTGCTGCTGTTATACATGATAAGTACGATAGCAGAGTCATACAGCATACCACACTCACTTGTAGCATTCGAAATACCATCCAGTGATCACAAGATTATCACCAAGACTAAGTTATTGTCAAGATTCATCCACATTAATAAGGTCATGAGCAAATAATTAAACCATGATACCTCTCTAACCACAACAGTGATAACCCTGCTTAATGAACAGCAAGATGAAGATTCAAAGCGTGGGCACTTTTTAAGTGTGATATGACCAGAAGACTAAATCAAACCTTGCTTATGAACCAGATTAACCGCTGTTCATGATGACAGTCAGTGCATCAGAGATTTGTAGTATGTTCCACTTATTATTAACACTTAGAGATTCATAAAGAAGACACATTTGAGGCACATCAACTACTGTAGCATGTGTATTGCTACCATGAAAATTAAGCAATCCAATGGTGCAGTTTTAGCATTGTTTCACAAGACTCCAGGATGGGGGGACGTGGGTGCGGGAAGATGCAAAGGGGGAGGTGGTGGGAGTACCTCAATTTTGGGAATTTAGGAGGGCATCAGCATATAAATATATATATATAAATTCAAATTATGATAATGAAAGCATAAATACATCGATCCCTACATAATTGAATTAAATAATGAAATACACTGATCCATACCCATCATTCATACTTATACATGCATCATTTATCCATATACCACGAGATTCAATAACGAAATACATTGATCCATATTTATCATTCATTATAAAATCTAGATTGATTTAAAAGTTAAATTCATCTTTCATCATTCTAGATTCTAAATAGATTTAAAATTTAAATTCATCATTTTATAATCTAGTACTACTAAGCAAAATAGACTATAGTAGTTTTTGAAGTAATCGTTCCACATACAAATGCATTGATTTGCTTAAGGTTACGGTTAAGATCTTAACTATGCTCAAGCATTGCAAGAAAGTGATATCTTGAGACAAAACGTTGACCATTTAAATAGATTGTAAACCCTTATCAAATGTGAGAGATGAAATATCGAATCGTTTCATTCATCATGCACTTGAAAGCATTATTATGCCACAAGGTTATCGAATATCAAGTCCACCATAAGCAAACAAAGATAACAATTTGCAAGCCCCAAACCAAGACATCAATACTTAAAAGACGAAGTTAAGTGCTTGAAACTTAAGACATTTGGCTTAACGAGTAAGTCGTTGCATGAACTTTAACATCAATTCACTTAGTTGTAGTGTTATGACCAAGTTAATGACCAAATGTTGCCACTTAAAATCATGAAACCCTTGTTAATGGAGCAAGATTAGCATTAAACCATGTGTTTTCCAAGCATGAACAAGATAAATCAAATGAAAAAGATATGACTTAAGCAATGAGTTATTTATAAAAGAGTGTTAGATCCACAAATATAGCAAATTAAATTCAAAGTCTATAACCCAAATTTCATCTAGGCATACTAGGCTACTTATGCCAACCTTTAAAGATATATCATGAGATAGTTGTTAGCATGAGAAAAATCCAAGTTATGTGAGATTTAACAACTAAAATAAAACTTAGATCTCACAATATATCTTAGAAGATCAAACCCTTTAAACCTTAGATTGCAAAAATAATACAAAAAAGGGAAAAGGATGAAAAGGTTTCATAGTTGAAGAGATCAATAGACCAATGCCTAAAAGGGCTATGGGGTCCTTAAATCTATTTTAGGTGAAGTCCTTGTAAAGATGAATTAATGTTCAAGGCACCAAGGAGGATTTCCTCTCAAGCATTAACCATGCCTAATAGGCTTCTTAAGCATGGATGGGGGGATGGTCCCCTATGAATCTTATCCATGTACGATAAAGGTGAACTTAAGGTTTGGCGAAGGAAAGAGGGAAGAGTCTACATCAATGCAAAGGAAACAAACAATAATGGTCACCGGGAACGAGGCAAGATAAATATACCTTGATTGCCCTCTCAAGTGGAGCAAGGTGACCTTCTTTGAGCTTGTAGTAGTTTCTTCATCCAACACACTTGAGAAACATCTAACTGTTGAAATATGTAACTAGGTTCGGTCTTCATAATGGCATATGTAATCGTGATTTTATGTATTTAATGAAAATAGAAAAATAAATTTATTATTATTCTTGAGGCATGGGTTTCATGCTCAAGGGAAATTTATTTTTAGGTCAAGCACCCATTGAGTGCTTCTAGGTTTGTCACAATGTCAATTGAGTCATTGTCATGTATTGAAGACCCATTTGGGCATGTTACATATTGTAAAAAAATATTATTTGAGTCAAAATAGAGTCAAAAGACCCTCCAAGACCTCGCCATGGCACAAAGATCAAGTCGGCCTACATGAAGGGACAAGTCAACCTAAAGAGAGCAATTCGTATCCCTCACAACCCCTAAATAAGGAGCTCGACCTCATTGTGACTCACTCAAGCAAGTTTTATCTTCTCAAGATAGAAGCTCGAAAAAGGACGAAAAGGAAGGAGAAGAACTAGATTGAAGTTTTTGGGTCTCTCTCTCTCGTGTTAGGGTTTCTACATTTGCTGCGTAAAAGAATTTGCTAGGCAAGTCAAATTTGCAGAAGAATTTGCTGGGTAGGTTGAAGTTGCAAAAAAGTTTGATGGGCATATCGAAGTTGTAGAAGAATGTGTTGGGCAGGTTGAAGTTCTAGAAGAATTTGCTGGGCAAGTCAAAATTGCAGAAATTGTTGGAATCAAGGTTTGACTTGGTCTTGGAGGGTCTTGGTCAAGGGTCATAGGTCTTGGAATTCATCAATTGAAGTTCAATAAGAAGAGAAGAAGTCTTGTGGGTTTTCCTCTTAGTTGGAGAGGTTTTGGCCCTGATTGATTGCCTACACCTTATGTCCTATTGTCTCATTGATTTTATTGTTTGGTAGCTGTTTGATGATAAAGAACACTAATAATAATCAAGTGTAAGAAGAAGCTAATCATGTTAAGTAAAAATACATCACAAGCAGTTATCAAAGTAAGAGAAATCACCTAATCTAGATTTCCTTAGATTTCTCAACATGGTATCAGAACTAAGTTGTTAAGACAAAAGCAAGCAACTTAAAGGACACTCAAGCGTCGAAGCACTAGAAAAGCGTCTAAGAAGCATCAAGAAGAGTTCGATCAAGAAAGAGAAACAAGCTTTATACCCAGTGAAGGAAGATTAAAGAAGAGAAAAACATTTCTTGATCTGTTTTTGGGCTAATTCTCCACATGTGCGAAGGTTAGGGCATCATCTTGCAGCAATAGAAGCCAAAAATTGCAGTGACTCAAAGGAGCCAAAGTTTGGTTAAAGAAGGATTATTTAGCAAGCCGAATTGTCAAGAGAAGTCAAGGTCAAGTGAAGTCAAAAGGAGGCAAGCCTGTCCATATTCCAACCACACATGTGACTTAGGGTTTCTGTAGGAGTAGCCGAAACTGCATTCCTGCAACTACAAGTCGAAAATATGAAGGGCTGAAATCTGAAGTTGTAAGAAGACCTCAAAACCCTAGCTCATCCATAAGAAGAACTACACATTGAAGCATCTAAATGTCTACATTCTAGAGAAGCAGGAAGAAGTGCAATCATCATCATCAAGGAATCAAGGTGACCGCCCTCTCATTGAAGGATCACTTTTGAAGGAAGACATCTTCTATCATCATCAAAATCAAGAAGGCATCAAGTTGAAGATATTAACATCGAGGAGTATCTTCACTTGACAAGTAAGTATCTTTATATCTATATTTGAATCTATCAAAATGACTTCATATTGCAAGGAGAGCAACAAAGTGGTTGGGTCGTCAAACTTTCTTGCATGGAAAAAGAGGATAGATTTGATCCTTATAGAAAATTAAGTCGTTGGTCATGTTAAGGGTTTAATTATCGAACCGACAAAAGAAGAAGCTAAAGCTCTACAATGAAGAAATAGCCTCATACTTTATGAGGGTGTAAGAAATAAGACACCAACTCCAAGTGTTGGGAGAAATAATGCCTGACAAGGAAATGACTATCATAGTGCTGAATATACTGCCAGAGGAATGAGGCAACTTCACATCAAGCATCTATGGGAAGAAGGAAGCTACTCCATTAAATGAACTATGGTCATTGTACAAAATCAAAGAAATCAGGTTGAAGGCAAAAATTGATGTAGGATCAAGCGAGCAAGCTCAAGTATTTGCTTCCATGGCTTTTAGAAAAAGGGAAGTTTGGGAAGCTTGGTCCTCAGAAACAAAGACGAACATGTTGAAGGTTTAGTGCTATGGCTATCATGAATATGGGGACTGCAAGAGTGATTGTCCAAAGCTCAAGAAGGACAAGAACAAAAGATGAAGGGAAGAAACCCATATCATTGAAGAAGTTGAATAGAAGAAATCCAAAAATGAGGAGGTAAAAGGTCTCTACTATGATTGAGATAGTCTTCCTCACCTAGTTCTTTTCAAGTTTTTGTTGTAAAGTATAACTATCATGGTAGGAATCATTAGAAGCATGATAGGATGAATTGTGTCAGGAGATGGCATCATAGAAGCATGCGATTTAAAGCAAGAGCTTGTGACATCATCATAAAGAAGCATGAAAGATAGTTGAAATAGAAGTCTATGGCTGTCACCTATAGAAGGATGCAGCTCTTGGTAACCTCATTAGAAGCATAAGTAGTATTTATGTGAAAAAGAAAGTCCTCAAGTATAGAGCTCATTATATGTCATTTAAAAGGAGCATTTGCAGGATGAGGATGATCAAGATCCTCCGTTGGAATCTTCATTGGAAGGTTCACCTTATAGAAGAAGCGTTTCATTGGGAATTCCAACTTGTGTGTGATTCATGGGATGATGGTATGATGTCAAAAGAAGTGAAGCAGGTCAAGGGATTGAATTTCTTTCAATCAAGGAAGCTACTGAAGGAAGTCTGGATGACCAAAAGAAAGAGATGAGGTATGTAAGCTTGTACTTGATAAAATAGAGTCATGTCATATGGTTGCAGATATCATGAATGAGTGCTCTACCTCAAGAGCATGATAAAAAGAAAGGATCTCCTCCTGTGAAAGGATGCATGAAGGAATGGTTCACACATTGACTAGCTGAAATCAACATAATATGTCCTCATATGTAATATGAGGTGGTTGACAAAGATGAAGGAACTATGATTGGAAGTTCTTAGGGAAGCAATGTGTGAATAAAGAAAGGAAGAGATTATGAAAGATGCAACTATGGAGAAGCCAATCAACATTCAATGACTAAAAGATTTGACTATGATATCTCCATGGTAAAGATATGAAGATCTTGATAAAGTCTGGAAAAGAAGGAGACCCTTGACATTGTACATATTGGAGATGTGTCAAATATATGTGTGGGATGTTAATATTGCAAGCAAACATATGTCATGATGAAGGGCCATCACAAAAGATAATTTTGATTTGATGTTCTTTTTGATTTTTGAATAACATCTGGATGGCTTAATGCAGGAATACCGGAAAAAGAGTTGTTAATGCTGTCTACAACTAAAAACTCATGTGGTGGGATAGAAGATCCTAAAGGAAAAACAATGTTGAAGAGGTAGTTGTATGAAGGAAAGCCATATGTGGACTAGAAAATCACTTTCCAATAAGGGGAAGGATGACATGATTGACTTGAGGAAAGTGATGGATGATCGATGCCCTACAAGATGAAGGCTCCATAATATTGAAAATAAAATTCATGACATTGAATGGAGGAGCGCCACACGCTGCTGAAGATCCCATGATCTCCACCAATGAATAAAAAGTTGTTGTTGGAAACAAGTCCCTAGTTAGGAGGGAGCTTGGAAACAAGTTTCTAACTTGGTAGAAACTTGGAAATAAGTCCTTGGCTAAGTGGGAGCTTGGAAGCAAGTCCCTGGGAGCCTGGGAATCCAAGATAAGAATTGTCCTGGTGGAACATACTCTAAGAGAGACAATGATGAGGGTGTCTATAAATCATTGGTCTTGCCAACATTGTGCTCTGATCTTGTGGAGAGATAGAGCTGTTAGTCAAGGCCTTGCTATGTGACAATGCTAGATGATATGATGCTAAATAGATGGGTTACAAATCCGACTCTTATGAGGATTCTTCAGATTGAGAATGTCCAAGTACCTTGTATGGATTATGAATACCTCCCCAATTAAGAGGGAGTGTTGAAATATGTAACTAGGTTCGGTCTTCATAATGGCATATGTAATCGTGATTTTATGTATTTAATGAAAAGAGAAAAATAAATGTATTATTATTCTCGAGGCATGCTCAAGGGAAATTTATTTTTTATGTCAAGCACCCATTGAGTGCTTCTAGGTTTGTCACAAAGTCAATTTAGTCATTGTCATGTATTGAAGACCCATTTGGGAATGCTACATATTGTAAAGAAAATTTATTTAAGTCAAAATAGAGTTAAAAGACTCTCCAAGACCTCATTATGGCACAAAGATCAAGTCAGCCTACATGAAGGGACAAGTCGACCTAAAGAGAGCAATTCATATCCCTCACAAGCCTATAAATAAGGAGCTCAACCTCATTGTGACTCACTGAAGCAAGTCGATCTTCTCATGATAGAAGCTGGAAAAATGACGAAAAGGAAGGAGAAGAACTAGATCGAAGGTTTTGGGCCTTTCTCTCTCTCTCTCTCTCTGGTGTTAGGGTTTCTACATTTGATGGGCAGAGGAATTCGCTGGGCAGGTCGAAGTTGCAGAAGAATTTGCTAGGCAGGTTGAAGTTGCAGAAATTGTTGGAATCAAGGTTTGACTTGGTCTTGGAGGGTCTTGCTCAAGGGTCTTAGGTCTTGGAATTCGTCAATTGAAGTTCAATAAGAAGAGAAGAATTCTTGTGGGTTTTCCTCTTAGTTGGAGAGGTTTTGGCTTTGGTTGATCGCCTACATCTTATCTCCTATTGTCCCATTGATTTTATTGTTTGGTAGCTGTTTGATGATAAAGAACACTAATAATAATCAAGTGTCAGAAGAAGCTAATCAAGTTAAGTAAAAATACATCACAAGCAATTATCAAATTAAGAGAAATCACCTAATCTAGCTGCCCTTAGATTTCTCAACACAAACCAGCCTTAAAAAATATCCTAGAACAACACTAAGAAAAAAAGGTGCACATGAACTTAGTACGCAAATCCTTCAATATTCTCCAACAAATTGAAATGAGAAAGGTTGCCTCTTTATATAGATAAAGAGCCTTCTCAATACAAGGTGCTAATATAATATGCTAACTAAAATAATGAGCTCAGGTCAAATCCATGTGCAAATGCAATGTGCAGTGATAAAACTACACCCTCAAAATCCTTAAATAGAAGAGCGCGCTCCTCAAAAGTGGTCAAGGGTGTAACCATAAGTCACACATATCGTCGAAAGGGCTAAGTGCGCTCTCCTTTCCAATTTCGTCAATTTCCCATTAGGCTAAGGATAAGTGCTCTGTCTTAAAAAAGTGCCAATTTCCCATCAAATGAATGAAGAATAGTCAACAATAGGTTTGAGAACTAGGGCACTCCTCCAACTAATTCCATGAGGTGAGGAAGAAGGCATGTCAAGTATAACATCCTTCCAATAAGCATGATGTCATGCTACACATGTGGAACATCCAAGGTGAGCATCCAAAGGTTGATGGCACATGTGGCTTCTCAATGTTGGGAGTGTTATTGCTCAAACTAGCAGGGGACCTAAGGGGAATCCCTAAAGGGGAAATGCTAGGCCAAAGGCAACAAATGGAGTCTTAGCCCACTATCACCTCAGCTAAGGCTCCCTTCTATTTATGGATTTTCACTGATGGGAGGAGACCCGATATATATGGAGTCACTAATGGTGGATAAGTCAATGGATATGAGTGACCTAGACCCTTTTCCAAAAGGTTTTGAAGGATGGAGCTTGCTTACCTTCTAAGCAAGGTACTATGTGCTTCTAGGGAAAGAAAGAGGATTTTGGGGGTTGAGTGTGTGAGAATAAGCTTTGAAAAGGGAGTTCCCCACACCCTAAATCCTTGTTAAAATTAGTATTTCGGATGGTTCTTGAGGAATGGTCCTTTTAAGGAGCAGGACCACACGGGGCCAAGTAGACCCTTTTCCTAAGGTTTTGAAGGATGGAGCTTGCTTACCTTCTAAGCAAGGTACTATGTGCTTCTAGGTAAAGAAAGAGGACTTTGGGAGTTGAGTGTATGAAAATAAACTTTGAAAAGGAGTTCCCCACACCCTAAATCCTTGTTAAAATTAGTATCTCGGATGGTTCTTGAAGAATGGTCCTTTGAAGGAGTGGGACCACACGGGGCCAAGTGGACCCGGTTTAGGGTATGAGGAAGGTATGAAACAATCAATGATATTCTTACACCAGACAAGTTGGGAAGGGTCAAAGAAAGTATTTCACTCAATGATGTTGCTTTGACCCTGGGAAGTGCTAGCGTTGGGGATGTCATGGCAAGTTTTGGTTCCGTAGCCAGTGCTTGGCTTTCTCCCAACTCCACTGTCGGAATGTCTTCAAATTTGGAGGAGGGCTAGAAGAAAGGCTAGCGCAAGAGACTCTAGGAGATTGAACTTTTTTAGTGGCTCGCTTGTCAGGAAATTGATGCCCTAGGCACCCCAATGTGGCTAGATCTGGGAGAAGGTGAAAGAATAAGTGTTTTGGTGACCACCCTTGGTAGATCAATGTCTTAGTCCTTGGGAGAATGGAGTCTATGTTGATTATGTGTAAGATTTCTTGGTTCCCAGTTAAGGAGGCCTCAAAATTACTTCACAAACCCCTCTAGGTCAAGTGAAGGCAATCTTGCAGCGTTTATACTTCAAATGTACAAGAGGAATGTTTTATCAAGGTTAGATTTACCCCTCGGAGATTTTGCTCATACTGTATGGGTCAATACATGGAGAGAACATTATAATAGAAACAATTCCATAATATTAAGCAACAATTTGCATGCAACAATTAACCTTAAAACAACGAAAATCCCATCCAACATCTGTGACAAAAGTAACAAGAATAACATAAAAAATTCATACTTACATGTAGTAGAGTATACCCAACCATTCACAAATGACAATAGAGAAGCTCCAAGAGAAGATAGACCAATAACCATACATCAAAATTCATCCATAAATGCTCCAATTCATCCTCTAGAAAAAAGTGCGAAATTCTCTAAAGACGAGAGAGATCCAATCCAAAGTGATGATGATAAATGATCTCACCTCACTTGTATTTATACACATCTAAGGAGTTTGAATTAGCCTCCTTGGCCTACATAAGCCCCAAAAATAAAATGATGTGCTAATAATACAACTTTTGGTGACAATTCCACCAAACTAGCTTAGGAATGAAAAGAGAAGCCTCTAAAGAGGTCAAATAATGATCTATGCATGTCGTAGGACCCTCTAAGAGGCGTAATAAGGTCCATGGGTGCCACAACGAAGAATAAGACCCTCAAAAGCAGTGGACAAGGGGTTGGCCCCTTGTAATAACCCGTGGTGCTCCAAATGACATGTGGGGGCACACAAGTGTCCTCATGGGTCTCCAAACAAATCGAAGACGCCTGTAGGTCGCCCTCGAGGGCTAGGATGACGGTGTAGGTGATGCTACATCATCGTGGAAGTCTTGGATCATCTGCCAAGTGCATGGTGTAGATCTGGGGTCGGCTAGGCATGATGGATCGGGTGCATCCTCCTCATCCAATAGGTGAACCATGAGCAATCTCTGAATGGATGCGGGGATCCATGGAGTGTACTCTACTGCTGTGGAGGCCCATGGCTCTCAACGCTCACCTTACATATGCCAATCTAGCCCTCTAGAGGGTTAGGACCCCGTATAGGGAGACCAAACCCCAAATGGAAACCATTTGCAATCCTGCATAAGATACAATGTGTCCCCTAGCTTTCTAGTACAACAAGTCATTAGAGAAATCAAGTAAATCAGCTTACCTAATCATGGAACATAGGTGGGGACTTCATAATGGTCTGCCCTTCCATAATGGGCTTCGGGATGGGCCAATGTCTCCTAAACTTTGAATGGGTTAACCAAGCACCTAAAGGGGATAATATAGTCAAGGTACATCCATCAAAAGGTGGTGGCGTGTGACAGATAGGTGAATGAAGTAAGGGATGAGAGGGGGCAGCCCTGGGTCACATGCTAGGGTACAAGGGTAGCTAATAAGAGGGAAGCCCACACTTTGGGTTTATATTGTGTAGGAGGGAGCAATCATGGTACATGGGGTGCCTCGACCTTGGTTTTTCCACCCCTCTTTATATGCCTTTTGCCTTTTATGATTTTTTTTGATTAACTGATTGCCTGGGGCTCAAGGGGTTAGAGCATGAATTGTAAGATATAACAATGGAATCCCCCTTTTAATGTGGGGCGGTTCACCACCCACGAGGGGTTGGGACAATCATGGGTTCCTATATGATGAAGAAGGCTTATAGAACTTGTAGGAACCAGGGTGATGACCATGATAATAGGGTAGAGCTCATGTGTTGGCTTTTTCCCATGTGCTAAAATTGTTTTTGTCCCAACCATATTTTGCATTTTGTGGTACCTTTCTTGTTGAATGTGGCAATATATGCTTTTAACCTTTTTTTTTCTTCTTCTTTGTTCTTGTTTATTCTTTTATTTATTATTTCTATTTTATTTATTTTTATAGTTGTTTTCTTTTTTCAGTTGCATTAACCTCCAAGCTTCATTCCATGCCATGACCCAATGTGTGGGTAAGGGAAGGGGTGGGCTAACCCTATGTGGACCCAATGGAGGAATGTGGACCCAGGCGGGAAAAATGATGGATGGGATAATAATGAGTGGAAAAAGGGTAATATTAATATAAGCGGATAAGGGAGCAGGACCACACAACCAAAATTGGGGTTTCCTGTGAAATACCATCCTTGAAACCAAATGGTCAGTAAAAAGGACCCCACGGGACTAGAATCCAAGGTTAATACCTAAAAGGGGTCTAGGGGACAGAAGCATAGAACTAGCCCATTATTTTCGCTGAATCCCCCCATTAATCCATGACTAGAAATGTCCATGATAAGCAAACTACAATACTCAATTTCAAAATGACAAGTCATACCTTTAGATTCAGGAGGCCCACCTTCAAATATACGATCATGGCAGATGGGTGAGGGATCACATGGCTGGCTTAGGTGGCGGGGAAAATGGCACAAGGAGCTAGCTGATCGTTGCAAGGGGCTGTTGGTTGCTGATTGAGGACCATCTTGGAGAAAAGTTTTCTCCTAGGGATATTACCCATAAAATGGTAGTGATAGGGAGCTCTTTAATAAGTTTGTTTTGTCATGTAATAAGCACCTGTAACCATTGTAACAACCTTTAACCATGTGTAACCACTTCCTAGCAGTCATCAACCCTCTCAACAAACTTGCCATGTGTGGTCCATGAGGGTAATCAAGCACGTATATGAGTGAAGTTGTTCAACTGGGCAAGGGAGCCATCCTTGAGTGGTCCACGTGGCAACTGTGATAATGTGGCATCCTTGTCAATGCTTGATGCACTACCATAGATCCCAGTGCAGTGACACATAACCCTAGAAAAATGGCACAATTTCCAATGTCAATAGATATGGCCAAACACAGATACATAGATCCCAAGTTAGCATCATGAATCCCAATGTAGTGTGACAGATCTCAAGGAACAGTGCAAAGATCCCAATGCAAGGCATCCACTTGTAGTGGTGGGCCTAACCTCTTGGTGAACCATTAAGTGGTGCACACTTAATGATTTATCTTAACATAGTAAAGGTTAAATTTAGAATTTGTTTAGATTTTACCATGGGCAACTCTTGTACATGTGAGAAATAGTAGGATAGAGTATTTCCTAAGTCCTTTAGTGGTGGTAGATACGTGATATGATGAGTAATTGTGGAAAGGGAAAAGAAAAAAGGAAAAGCTTTATGTGATGATCCTCAAAGTCATTTAATATGATGCTTAGGTCTTATCGCATTGATCAATTAGCTTTTAAGAGCTAGGATTTTGCGTGTATAGAAGCCTTTGAGAAGAAGCTTTAGCATTGAGTTGCCTTTCCTCAACACTGTTTCGTGCTACCCCTTTTTCCTTTTTTCTTTGTGTTAATTTCATTGAACAAGTCCCCTTTTTCTTTAGATATTTATAGACAAGCACGGGACTAGGGGTGTTGGCCTCATAGTAAGGTGGCATAGCTCAAGCTTTATTATTTTGGCTTTTAACTTTATAAGCTTTGTTCTTCTTCGTCATAGACGGAATAGAGTGAAATATGGAGAATAGAAAGTGTTAAGTATGGTTAGGATGTGGAAAATGCTACATCAATCAATTACCTAGTAGTCAAATTGAGCCGAGAAATAACAACACTCATAAAGGGAAACTATGTCTCCATGGAATGATGAGGCAAATAAGAAACTACATATGTTATGAAGTGTTATCAGATCTCATTTTGATGTTTATCACTTCCATGGCTGATGAAGTTATAACACTACATCCACGTATCAAACCAGTGCATGGAATATCAAATATAGCATGGCAAAACCATCATGTGTCATCCTGAAGAGTGAGGTAGAAGCTCTGATATACTATGGTGAGCTAGCACAATCACATATCTGAAGGAGAAAGTGAGAGAACTGTTTATGGAGAATATGAGCAAGAGAGCTCATGCAATCAGCAACACAACACCATTGTGAGGGTGACTCTAGAGTAGTTAGCCCTTGCAGGGTATGTGATCAAATATGGAGTCTTCTCTTTGCTTTCCTTTTTTGGACAACTTCAATAGCTTAAAGTTTTGTACTTGTTGTAAATCTGAACTCTATAACCTTGACCGTTTTTTATCTTTTGCTAGTTGTCCTACTTCGTATGTGTACATTTGTATGTGCGTGTGCAAGAGAGAGAGAGAGAGAGAGAGAGAGAGAGAGAGAGAGATTATACTTAGCCTTTACAGTCTAACCTTGCCTGCAAATTAATTTGAGATACCTTTTGTTTTGGTGTTCTAAAATCTTATTTTCTAATGTTGTGCCATATTAAAGAGTCCTCATAATGTGTTGATGGGTTTGTTAACTGATGAGAATGGTCGCAGGTGGAGCCACCTACCATGGTTTGATTCTCTGAGAGCATGTTTCTTGCAGTTGGGGCCAGGGACAAATGCTGGGTGGCCTGTTAGCTTTGCCAAATGTTTGCTATGGGTGGTCTGAGAATGTGAGAATGTTTGCTGGCCATATGGAATGCTGTGATTTGTCTTTGTCATGTTAGCTTAACCAAATGTATAGATTAGCCAAACGTATACTTTGGGTGGTATGAGAATTTGAGATCTGTCTTTTGTAAGCTGGCTACATGGAATGCTGTGATTTGACCTTTGAATGGCTTGGTATGCTTCTAAGAACAAGCTGATTGTAAGAAGTTTTCATAAACAAAGTGATCATAATTAATCCATAAAGGATTGGAAACACAGTCTCCATCATCTAATGTTAATGTAGGTTGGGTGTGGATTTTGTTAATCATTACCCAGTAGTCTGATGAATTATTTTTTAAACATGAATTGCCTCAAACAACTGCCAATTACAGTAGCAACTTATGTTCAAGTCTGTTTTAGTTCAGTCCTAGTTTTTGTCGTTAGTGAGGAATAGGGAATGGTTGAGTTTCGTAAGTCTAATTTCCCTGAAGACATATGAAGTTTGTATCTCATGTTCTTATTAAATAAGATACTGTCATCTCTTTCTTGCACTCATAGATGACATTAATGACCATTAAGTCAAGCTTAACCATCCTTCCATGAACATCTTGCCCCTCCCTGTCAAGCTTGACTTGGGGATAAAGAAGCCAAAGGTGGAACAGTCATGTAATTAACCAGGTAAAAATTTGGTCTCAGCCTATTTTGAATGTTAGAGTAAAAGAAGTAAATTAAAATCACTTGGATTAGTGGACAACTCAGTCTTGTACATCGTCGGGATCATTGTTAATGTATGCAAAGAAAGCAAAACTAATATACTTGGATCTATCTAGGCATAGTTGAGATTTACAGAATGCAGAATCAGTGGATTTTATTATGCCACTGTAATTTCTCCAGGTGGATAATAATACTTAATACGCTAATAATTACTAAATCCTTATTCTTAAGTTATGTGCAAAATCCTTTTGCTGTCATTTGGAAAACAGAGATCGAAGGGTATTCACTTGTATATTTCTATTTGCTTTATATTAGGAATGTTACTGTTATATGTAGCCAAATGTGACTGAGCACTCCCATTTCTGTGCTTCAGGTTATTAAAGAAAGAAAATGGAAGGAGATAGCCTTGGCACTTGACTTTCCTCCAACAACAACAAGTGCTTCATATGTTTTACGCAAGTTCTACAGTAATTTTCTTCACCACTATGAGCAAGTATATCTGTTTGGAGTTAAAGGACACCTGGTTCCACCTCCAGGTATCTAATATTTTCCTACGTTACTTGTAATAATGTTGACTGTATATTGCATTGTCATGTTTTGTTCTTAACGAAAGCATTTGTGGTTTGCTTCACAATTAGCTCCCCCAGCAAACCCATGTCCACCTGCTCATTGCTCAGAGGTTGAGCATATGCAATCAACTTCAGAAGATCCTGAACCAGAGATGAGGAAGAGGAAAATAGATTCTGCTCAAGCACTGGGAGGTCATCTCTAAATTTTACCCGTGGGCTGTCAAGAAATATATCAGTTTGGCAACATTTATTATATTTTTATTATTTTTGGTTCTTTCGTCAATTTCACATTTTCTGAATGCTTTTGTTTCTTTTCGTCAACTTTATATTTTCTAAATATCTTTGGCTTTCTTTGCAAAAATTGTGTTCTTTCCTATGGGATTGCTGCAGTGGATCCTGCATCATCAATTGGGAGCACTGTGATGGGGTCTATTGATGGTAAATTTGAGCATGGTTATCTCATTACTGTGATGGTTGGTACAAGGAAAATGAAAGGTGTGCTGTACCATATACCTCCGACTGGTGCCAGACCACAAGGTGCATCTGTATCGACCTTTATGAATAACATCATAACTGGCGCTGAAGCTTTACAAATTGAGAATCAAATTGGTCGTCGGCGTAAGAAAAAAGAAATGTCACGGAAGGATCCAAATGCACCAAGGCAAAACAGAAGTGGCTACACCTTTTTCTTCGCTGAACAGCGAGCCAAGTTGAAGTCAACTGAACCTGATAAGAACAGAGAAATCAGCAAGATGATTGGTGATTTGTGGAATCACCTTCCAGAAGACAAGAAATCAGTAAGTAAATACTTCTGTACATCTTTGTCAAAATAAAAAGATTATGTTGTTCTATTTTCATATTGCACAGGGTGAATTGTTTAAACCGAATCTGTTTTTATGTCAGCCTTATCAAGAAAGAGGCCTACAGGATAAGGAGCGCTATAAAAGAGAAATGCGTGAATACAGGGAAAGGATCAGATTTAATGGGGAACAGGTTGTTGATGGAGCAAATCTCGATCAAACTGGCCTGCACTTGGGAAGAAATGACAATGTTACAAAGAATGATGTGTGTGATACAGCTTAGATTTAACTAGACTCTGCGACCCCTGCGTTAGTGTGCAAGAGGGTGGGTTTGTCATTTCAGGGTACATATTTATGGTTCTGGTACAGGAAAGGTGGATGTGCAATCTTCCAAAGAAATGAGAGTTGGATTCCCCTCAGGGAGGCAAGGTGTCACCTGTCTAGAGGGCTAGTAACTTCATTGTTATTCAAGGGTGCATTTCTCTGTATTAAAGCCCCATTGTGTCTCCAGTGACTTGTTAATTGTTTTAGACCTCATGGCCTGCGTTATCTAATTGGGTTTTACAGCACAATTCTTGCAAAGACGTATCAAAATTTTTGAAGAGAGAGGGTGCGTGACAAGGAACTATATATTTCTCATATTGCTAATTGCATGGGTCAGATAGATGTGTAAATATGTAGTCTTCTCAGAGAGTATTACCATACAGCTATTTTAGGTATCGACTTCTATGTGTATTGGAATGGTTCAAGTTTGCTTGGATTTACTAAGATGATCTTATATTTTACTTCACCCGGCTGCTGATGCTGGGGGACTGTTTGAGCTTTTGTTCCTGATCCGGTAATGCAAACAAAAGATGAACTATAGAAATTATGCTCATAAATAGTAAATTAGTAATTCAGCACTCCGAAGAGGTAAATTTTTATGCCCGCAATTACATTTATCCAGACCAATGTTTATAACAAGTTTATTCCTTGCTTTTCAGACATACATGCTGCTAGTTTCAAGTATTACATGCTGGTTACTTTAAGATACTTTAAATGTTTAAACAAATGTCATTTTTGATCAATGCAGATCCATCTCAGCTCCACATCTATTAAGCTTCAAGAGAGATAGAAATATTAGTACAAATCTCTTGATGCTTAAAAGAGATTCAGAGTTGAGATGGATTGATGCTGTTATTCTTTTCTTAAATTCTCTTTTTTACATCATGGTTTTTTATATTTGTTATTCTTTTCTTAAATTTTCCTTTCTTACAGTATGGTTTTTTTATGTTTGTTTAATTTGATCTATAGATGTCTCACCCTATCTCTCTCATCTGTTAAGGCTTCAAGAGAGATAGAAAGAAATGCTAGTACAAAACTCCTTAAATGAGATTCACAGTTAATGCTATATATTTATGCTGTTATTCTTATGGTTTTTTATATTTGTTCTTCTTTTCTTAAATTTTCTTTTTTACATTATGGTTTTTCATATTTGTTTAGCTTGATCTATAAACACAGAGGCTATATATGAAAGACTATATATCCCATTCATATTGGGCTGAGGTCGCACATCTTATGCATGTCGAGTTATGGTTAAAAAAATATTATACTGAATTGACTTATGCTTGTGTCAAGTCAATGTTAGGCACATGGGCGTTAGAAATTGTCATGTCAATGTTAGGCATGGATATTACAAATAAACCTCATGGTTCTAGGATGTACTTCAATTCTCTCATTGCAATAAGTAGAATTCCTTAAATATTATATTCTTCTAAATAAGCGCAAAAATTTATTTGATTCCTGAGTAGGGAATTTTACTGAAATGGAGATCTGATGCACATATTTGATGTGATAATGTAATGCACGTCCCAAATGTTTCACTTTGATTGGGTTTGCAATGGCCGTTAGTGTGGAGGTGGGACGATAATATATCTATTAAAAGAATATTCAACTGACCCTTCTGAAATGGCTGATCAGGCCGTAATTGACCCGGCATAGATGATATGATATGTAAATGATCCAAGTAGATGGCAAGGTGGACCCCCATCCCTTATGGCAATTTGGTCAACGTCGAACTTTGAGATTAGCCAAACCCCAGTCTAAGAATTAGGAGTCGAGGAAGAGAGCGTTTGCATTATACTGTAAAATGCCTATTTGCGATATCTGAATTTATCTTCCATAATGTGCAAGATTTGGAACACGGCTGGGAAACCCCAAGGTTTAACCCCGGTTTATATATGCTCACTATGGAGTTGGATAAATCCAGGGAAGTACCAATCCATAAAGGTGGCCATTCTATGGGAGAAGCGCACAATAAATGTTCGAAGGCCGAACTTGATCTGAATCAATTCTTTGGCTTATAATATAATATATTATTATAATATTTTTTAGCTTATAATATTATATATTATCATAAGACCAGTGTAATGTGCAAAGCCACTTTTTACTTAAAAAGTAATCCATAGTAATTATTGAATGTTTGAACAAATTTATAAATATAATAATGAAACACATTTGTATATGATGAAGGCAAAAATAATTATAAACTTAATAACTTCAGAGCCAAATATTAAGTGTTTGAACAAATTTATAAATATATTAATGAAACACATTTGTATATGATGAAGGCAAAAGTAATTATAGACTTAATAACTTTAGAGCCAAATAGAGATGTGTGCATAGATAATTTTAGATGAAACATTAGTCCCAACACCATCGTTTGTTACAAAAATTAAGATTTTCTTGAAATGTAGAGATGTGTGTATAGATAATTTTAGATGAAACATTAGTCCCAACACCATCGTTTGTTACAAAAATTAAGATTTTCTTGAAATGTGCTTGTGCATATTTTATTCTATCTTTAGCTTATGCAACCAAACAAGGAGAAATTATAGTGTCTATAATCTTTATATTAAATAATATATATATATGATATAAATAAAATATTAAAAAAAGAAGCTAATTATAATAACAAATTATTTATTTAACATTAAATTTATACTCATCCTAATTCAGTGGTAAATAAATAATCTATGGTAAAATTTCTGTTGAAAAAATCAAATTGATATGAAAGGAGTCGTCTTTAGTGCGACTTTTCAGAAGCTTTTACGGTTTTTTTGGTGTAATTTCTTTAAAATCCTGCAGGAATTTATTGAAATCACAACCTTGATGGGTTCTAGGATGTTGAACCCATATATACAGTGAAAAAACTAGTTTAAATAACACAAATCAAGATTTCACTTCAATTTTTTTTGCCCTGCTTCGAAAGTCCAAAAAGTCCATTAAAGACAACTTTGATATGAAATATCTGGTCCTCTAAAGACAACTTTTGATATGAAAATATCTTGGTCCTGGTCTTCTTAATGGCGTGCAAGAATTCATATATAAAAAATATCTAAATATAAATATTTTATTCTATCTTTAGCTTATAAACCAAAAAGAGACATTACAATGCCTCTAATTTTATATAAATAATAGTATATATATGATATAAATAAAATATTAAAAAAAGAAGCCAATTATAATAACAAATTATTTATTTAACTTTAAATTTATACTCATCCTAATTCAGTGTTAAATAAATAATCTATGGTAAAATTTCTATGTCAAAAAAATCAAATTGATATGAAAGGAGTTGTTTTAGTGCGACTTTTCAGAAGCTTTTACCGTGGGTTTTTCTGGTGTAATTTCTTTAAAATTCGGCAGGAATTTATTGAAATCACAAGCTTGATGGGTAATCTTGTGCCATCGAAGTGCCCTAGGGGTTTTCCAAGGTGCTGAATCCATATATATACAGTGAAAAACTAGTTTAAATAACACAAATCAAGATTTAATCTCAATATTTTTCGACTCGATTCCGGCATCGGAAAGTTCAAAAAGTCGCACTAAAGACAACTTTGATATGAAATAAAGTCCAAAATATGAAATTCTAGTCCTTTTAATTGCGTCACAAAGAATTCATATGTAATAAAATATCTAATATAAAAAATTACAATGTCTAGGGGTTTTTCAAGGTGCATACAGTGAAAAACTAGTTTAAATAACACAAATCAAGATTTCACCTCAATATTTGACTCGATTCCAACATCAGAAAGTTCAAAAAGTCGCACTAAAGGCAACTTTGATATGAAATAAAATCCAAAATATGAAATATCTAGTCCTTTTAATTGCGTCACAAAGAATTCATATGTAATAAAATATCTAATATAAAAAATTACAATGTCTAATATATTAAAATAAAAAAATTAGTTACACAGGATAAATGAGTGTGAATGCAATAGATTCTTAAATTTATTTATTTATTTTTTTTCTTTTTCCTTTATATCATGATTTAAAATTGAATTGTGAAAACATATAATATAGGTGAGGTATATTGAAGAAAATGATTGAACCAAGTCTTTTTGAATAATAAAAATTAGGAAGAGAAAAATACGAAGAAAATCAGCAAGGGAAAAATCAATGGTAATATTATTGCTTTTGTTTTTTAAATCAACTAGTTATTATGGTTAGTTAAAACCCACGAATTTTTTTGGAAAAGAAAATATTTTAATAATAGAAAAATCCATAAATTTGGAAAAAATAATTGATAATTAATTTATGAGGACATTTCACCATTATTTTTTTTAAATTTTTTATTTTGGAATTTGGTTTTAAATACAAAAATATCCACTACAAAATTTAAAAATCAATTAAAATTCAAAAAATAATTTTCATTTCTAAAAAAATAAGTTTGATATTTAATTTTACCATAACTTTAATAAACTTTAGAAATAGTTTTTAAAAATTTGCAAATTAATTAAGAGTCAAAGCATTTTGAGTCAAACTAATTACAATATATTTTACCTTTGGCAAATATAAAAACACAAGATTATTGTAATGAAGGGACAAACAACTCAAATTGTTGAAGGGAAGATAGCTCCTACGGTCATTAATAAACAACATAATTAATATAAAGTTGAGAGCACTAGTCTCACATAATATCAAGATTTACTCAGAATTGTTTCTTAATTTTTTACTTCATACAAGAATTGTTGATTATAATTCTCCAACCATTATGTGTGTAGAGATGAGGTAAACATGAAATTGCATTACATGTTTTTTATTTATTTATTTTTATTTTCAAGTTAAAGATGAAAGGAAAAGTGTTGCTATTTTTTGAAAGTAGATTTTTGCGGTGAATTGCAATGGTGTAAATAAAAAAAATGTTTTCTTAACTTCTTCATCCTTGTACTTTATATATAAGTTAGTTCATAATATTTTTCTAAACATTATATGTGTGAGGAGGAGGTAAAAATTAATAACACGCATTGGAAATATTAAGTATTTTAACTTTTTATTTTAAGATGAGAGAACAAGTGATCAAGCTATTTTGCAAAATTAGGGCTCTTGAAGTGATCTATCTTGCAATAATGTAAGTACACAAAGAATGTTTCAAAAACAAGTACCAACTTTTGATTTGTTTCGTCTACGATTAATATTCTTATTCAAATATTAGATTCTTAATGTCAGAGAATTTGTACTTTTAACATAGTTTTGATCTTTATGCACCATGGCCGGGATCAAAGTTGCACTAAATTTTAAGCTATGTAAGACCACTAATTTGTCAAATTTTCCCATATTTCCATGAGAACCCTTATAACTATGCCGAGGAACTATGGCTATGCCAAATGATAATACCTTTATGTTGATGAGTAATAAGTTACTTTGCTCATCATGTTAGCACTAATAACAACCAAATGGACATGTGGAGAAGACATGTTAGGTGTTTGAAGTTGATCGAGTCACCAAGAAGATTGTGTACTAATGCCTTATCATTAAGTTATTGTATGCCCCAACCAATTTGAATTCAAGAAAAGAGGTGGTTTTTAACCTTGAATTGCATGGATAAGGTTGACTTTTGGGGTTTCCCTGAGATGGAGTGATGATCATTCTTTATATAAATATTGTATCATCTTGTAATTCTTCTTAGTGGATATTAAGTGATTGAAATTTATTAAGTCAACTCAGAGTTCGTCTACTAATTGGTTAACTATTCAAAGCAAGTCATATATGCTTCAATCAACTTGAGTTCAAGAAAAGAGTTGGTTGTCAACTTTGTGCAGTATGCATAAGGTCTACTTTTGAGCATTTCCCCGAATCAAGTAATGATAATTCCTTCTCATATATATAATGTATCATACTACTCTTGTAATTCTTCAAGAGTGTTAGGAGTTCATGTACTATTTGGTTAATGATTCAAAGCAAGTCAATGTGTGCCTCAATCAACTTGAATTCAAGAAAGAAGCTGGTTGTCAACTTTGTGAACTATGAATAAGGTTTACTTTTGTGCATTGCTTTGAACTAGAGAATGAATATTCCTTCTCATATAGATTCATATCATACTACTATTATAATTCCTCTTAACAATCAAGTGTTATTGTTTGTTATGTGCTTATGTGGCTTGCTCATGCAACTTTCTTGAGCAAGGCTAAGAACAAATATTATTTGTTATGTATATATGTGGCTTGCTTTCACAACCTTCCTTTACAAGTTCAAGAACACAAAGTGTTAATCTTCATAGCATTACAATCATAACACTAAATTTTGTAGATTTGTTTTGAAAATAGATATTCCTCATGTTCATCTAGAATGTTTCAGATTTTTTGAGGTTTTTAGATTTTCAACATATCACAAACACATAAGTATTACATTGGTTCAATGGTCACATTAAGGAATCACATTTGATCAAATATCATTTTTGGAAATCGCAGTGTAGAGTAAATCATTAATGCATGACTGATCTCCCATGGGAATTAGTTGGAATGGTGAATTTTATATGAGAATGAATAGTCCACTCCACATTCATTGCAATATATGACATTGCACTCTATATTTATAATATTTTTCTTTGCATATTTTATTTTTGTTCATTTGATTCATTATCAACAATATGTTTTGTTAATTATTTTACAAATGATGCAATTGTATATTAGTGTGACATTATCCATGATCGTAATTGCACATTACATCTATCTTGCATGGTGAGGCATCTTATTCTGAAATACCCATTGTCTTTGTTAGACTTTCTTTTGCAAAATATGTTGTAGTGGAATTCCTATATACTTAGAAGTTCCCATAGTACATCTATCTCAAGTTTGCACATGCTTGGAATATGTCAACATTTTTCTAGGTCCATAATCTACCTTTAGGTCAATTTAGTGCGAGTACAATGATAGGAGATAAATTTGTTAAGTAGATTGAACATTTGGTCACATTGGATACATGTGGTTGAAGTTAGAGTATAAAGACACAAGATTGACCTAACTGTAATGTCCAACATTTTTTTCACACAAGCACTTGATTGTTGGGTGTATTATATTCTTTGCATTGTTAGTCCCACACAACATATTGCATTGGGCATGACAAGGTGGTTGTAGTGGGGGTTGACTCATTATATTTATATATATTTATTTATTGTCTATTAGGAAATCAACAACTAGGTTGGTTGGTACTTGACATGGATGATTCCAACCTTATCACATAACCTTTAGGTACCATGTATGCTCCCCTGTAGGCACAAGTGTAAGGAGATTTGAACCTTGAACACCCTCTCACATAGACTTCATTTTCATGCCATCACTAATTGCGCTACCCCAGGGTAAATAATAATTATTATATATATATGAAAATTAAAAAATGTATATTAAAAAATTGAAAAGCAAAAATTTTGGAAAAAAATGTTAAAGGAAAACATAATTAAAAAATAAACATTAAAAATTAATAATTAAAAAATAATAAAATAAAAATGAAATTAGAATGCTCCCCACACGGCTGGTTTGTAGCCATCGCATAACACACCACAGCTGAGTGGCCGGCTACAAGTAGACTGGTCGGGAAGATGCCCTATGTGACCATATTATTTTGATCTTTAAACTAAATTATAATAATTTGGTTATAATTTAAAAAAATATTTAGTTTATTTTTTAAATATAGCCCTAGGGGAGTTGCTTAATTGACGATGGCCATCAAAATGAAGTGTTATGTGCGAGGAGATTTGAGGTTCAAATTCCCTTGATTCACCTGCACCTATAGAAGGGGTATATGTGGGCACCTAGAGGTTATACTAGTAGTGGTTGGAATCGACCCCGTGTCACGCAAGTATGAGAACAACCTAGTGGTTGATTCCTCTAGATACAATATATATATATATACACACACACAAACACATAATTTTTTTAAGTAATTTATTGTTATTAATTTTTTTGAAGTTTTTTGGGTTATTTTTGGATATATAGTATATATAATTTTGTATATTTAATGTTTTTCTCTTTAAAAATGTTTTTCTTTTTTTTAATATATATTTTTAGAATAAAAATGTGATTTTCTTTATTTATTATTTTAATAGATTTTTCTCCCTTACAAAATATTTACAATTTTATTTTTCGATTTTTAATGGAAATTATTAAAAAAATCAATTAATAATTAAACAAAAATTATTGTCACTTTTAGATTTATATTCAACTTCATGTTTTTATTTTTTATTTTATTTTCGATGGTACTAAGGGTGGCAGGAGGTGTGGTGCAGGTAAATTCTCAGTGCGGACACAAACAATTCCTTTAGCCCGAGAAAGCGGGTCTAGCCACAAACAAACAATCTATGGAAAATCTCCTTAATCTAGAATCAATTAAGAGGGCCTACCTCTTAGAAGGCTATTCCGCTTGGTGATGGTCCTACTTCTTCACTCCACCTATCTTCTGTTTCCTTCCTCTGAATACCTGAAACAAGCAAATGACAACAATAACAAACGTGACAACATGCAATATTGTATTCAACCTACTTAATAGGTCAAGGAACATGAAGCCATAAAGATGTAAAATGACACTTCATGTAGGAAATCAATCGATAGTTGCATTAATATAAATCAAAAAGAGATTACAACCAGTGCTTTGATGTCGCTGGTCTCCTCCAACGTATCCGGGTTCTCACACTTCTGCTAACACTTCATGGATAGCCCCAAAAAATGGAAGTTTAAGGCCTCTTTCCCTCTAGTCTCAAACCAAACCAAAATCACACTATTCTCCCTCAAACACACACTAGAAAGCTATAAGCTATAAATGACTTGCTGGTTATTCACAATTGCTCCAAAATTCCAACTGAAAACAAGTATGTGCTTTGGAAAAGAGAGGCTTATATAGCTTGGATGGAGGGGAGATGGTTCCTCTCATCATGGGAGAAGGTATTATCTCTTGAGGTTGTTCCATCCTAATAGGGGAAAGGAGCCCAAACTGATTCCCTCGGCTCTATCCAACCCAACCATCTACCGAACTTCCGTTACGAAGCTTTTAGACATGGAAGCTTTCGCTCCTTATTTTCAAAACCTTCCAAAAGAGGATCAATGTGACTGGAAAAGGGCTCAATCGATCCGATCAGTGCGAGGGTTAGTTTTAACCCTTGTAAATCGGTGCAAGGAGAAAACTGGTTAGTAGTGGAGGTCTTGTAAACAAGGATAGAAGGAAGATCCTTGGGAAATGATGGAAAGGGGAATTATTCTTCTCATGAAGAGGGACATACTATGAGTTTCTTCATGATGGGAAAGCATGTCGGGTACACTGTAGATGTCCTCCAGGATCGTAGACGGGGAGTACAGGGATAGTGACAAAATGCTGTGTAACAAATGCCCCCCTAAAGCGTGAAGGCCGAACTAGAGTGAGGGGTGAAATGCTTTACAAGTGGAAGCGGGGAACCAGAGTTCGTCATTGGAAAACCTGCAAGAAAGCATAGATACATATACATCACTAAATACTCTGAATTATGATACATGAATCGTGGTATGGACGCAACCATCCATGGAATGATCATGTAAATGGATCCAAGGTATGGGTACATCCATCCAGCATAAAGGATCATAATGAAACCAAGGTATGGTCATAGCCTCCCATAATGAGAAGGATCACATATAAAAACTCATGGTATGGTCGCAACCATCCATTTGAAAGAGACATGTATATCAACATGGCCATGTCACATTGCCTTGCAACTTGGACTTGTGTAATATTAGCCCAGGTCTTGCACTCCAAACGACCCAATCAAAGTACAAATCCTAACATGTGAATGAATGTGTTGAAGTCGAACATGCTAGGAAGTTGTTTGATTACTGGTCAATGATGTGAATGGTTAACAAGCGCGAGAGAAACCACGAATAATGACAATGGCTCTCAAAGTACTGGCAACGCAATTCACAGAATGTGAATAAAGGAATTGATGTCGAACACCCGTGAAATCACCCGATCGAAAGTCAATGATGTGAACTTGTCGTCGAGTGTGAAGAACTTGCCATGAGGGCTTGCAAGCTCTAAGGTACTGGAAGGGAGTCTCTCGGTTAACTTCCTAGATAATGAGCTGAATTCAACAGGAAATGACCGTGTTGAAGGAGGGCCATGATGTATCCCACATCATCGACATAAGACAAAGGGATGCAAATGATTTCAGATGATACAAAGAATCAGGAGTAAGTGTAACTGCAGAAGGACTGACTCTTAAACATATCAATGACACGATTTCTGAGTTTGGCAACTATTGGATCCATAGGATTAGTGGTCATGATGACGTGGCAGGGATAAAATGGAAGGAAAAAACGAGCGGCCCAACCCAGGAAGGTAAAATGAAAAGGAGGATATCCCAACCTAACATGAAGCAGAAAGTGTCATGTTCAAGAGTGAGCTGCCGACATGACTGACCAGATT
This sequence comes from Pinus taeda, assembly GCA_000404065.3. Classification (NCBI taxonomy): domain Eukaryota; kingdom Viridiplantae; phylum Streptophyta; class Pinopsida; order Pinales; family Pinaceae; genus Pinus; species Pinus taeda. The sequence continues at coordinate 57,804 of APFE030800157.1, forward strand.
TCCAAATTTACCCTCACCATTTCTGGTAGGTGCCCCAATTATTTTTGATCACAAGCTTGAAGGGGATAGCATATGCTCACACTGTAAGTTCATCCTTCAAACAAATTCAACCTAGTAAGTTTAATGAGCCCTAGGAAGGAGAAGCTCACGTTCGTCATGGCGACGAATCCAATGTCGTTTAATGGTTTAACGAGTCTGACAAAGGGGTAACTCGGTATCTTTGTCATGTGACACGTAAAAGAAAACTCCACATGGTCCCTTTTCATACATTTGTGTCTCTCGAGCTCGAAAAGGTAGAAAACGATACTTGAGAGAACCGCTTGACCATTTCAGTCAAGGAGTACCTTTTTCATAAATAGTGCATCCCACCCTAAAAAAGGGGTAAACGTACATTGGGTGCACGATGTTTCGTGGTCTTTAACGAGTTCAAAACGACAAGAGCTCGACAATATTTTCGTGTTTAAAGAGTCGGAAAAGAGCTCGAAAGCAGACCTCCTGTTTTTATTTTCTTTTAAGGAGTTAGAAAGGGAAAAATACTCGGCAATATTTTTATCTTTTACGAGTCAGAAAAAGAGCTTAAAGGTGACTCGTCCTGGAGGAACCAGTGGTATAAAGGGTAGAAACTGGTTCCGACTATGGTGGAACTGCTCAAAACATGTAATGGTCAAGACATTGGCTAATAAAACCACTCATCACTACGGCCCCTTAGGAAAGGAAAAAAACCAAGTGAAAGCATATGATTGGCCAAAGAGATGGTGGCGATGGAATGAAACAACCAAGGATCATCTAGTAGAAATCAACTGATAAAAAGAGCAATCACGAGATGTAAATCGAGCATGAGTTCATTTTTTACACAAGCTTGAACCATGGAGAACTTTGCTTGGATTCGGTTTCATGTTTACACAAGCTTGAAACAAAAAACTATGCTTTCTATAAGTTTGCATGCCCCCAGCGTAATGACTCAATCGAGACACATGCCCCCCAAGCTTCATTTCATTCAACTAGGTGAATGGAATGAAGGTTCACTTTCAAGCTCTAGGAAATACTTGACTAGCATTTTACGAGATCTTAATCAAAGACTTGATTTAGAAAATGGAGTTGCTTCATTTTTTAACAAGGTTGACACAGTAAAAGAACTATCCTCAAACATCTGTTTCATTTTTTAATAAGGTAGATACAAGAAGAAATTATCCCCGGACTCCTTGATTCATTTTTTAACGAGCTTGACATAAGACAAGGAACTATGCTCGCAACAACTAATCATGGACCATATGAGAACATGGCTCCCAAGAGGTCTTCACTAGATGGAAGAACCACGCTCTGGGAGGAATACATATCATTTGGTACCAAAGACAGATCAGGTTCCAAAGCCCCCAATACATAATGTACTATAACATCTGCGTGATCATCAGCAGATGCAGAGATGGAGTGGGTAGCCACATAATTGACTTGTGGAGGGGAAGGTACTACTTGAAAACAAGAGTTGATAGTGGAGGATGGTTGAAAAGGAGGCGCATGGTGACCAATGAACAACAATTGATCAATAGTCACAATTCTCCCTTCGTGCGGAAAACAAACCACACTAAAAAGTGAAGAAACGAGAGCTCCCATGACATAAACATAGTCGCGTCTAAGAAGAAGATTGAAATCTAAGGGACCTTGGACTACCATCACATCTATATAAATGATGTTTCCTCCCAAAGTAATAGGGAACTTCAGAAGGACCCCCAAGGGTTGATTGGTGCCTCTGTTGAAAGCCAATAGATTCTGAGTGATAGGCACAAGCTGTGGGGAGTCCAAAGCTTGAAAAGTAGTAGAAGACATGATGCTAACAGACACACCTTCATGTAATATAGTGCCATGTACTATCATATTATAGGATTGTATTGTAACCTAGAAAGGCACATAAGATGGGAGGTGGAAAGCAGTCAAGTGACTCCAATCGAAAGAAACGACAAAAATACTTGGTGGGGGCATCATATGATTTCCCCCATGCTCTGCAGGAATAGGAGAAGGACTCTCCTGAACAATTGGGATGGGAGGGCCACTCTTTGATTCATGAGAATTTGAGGAGACAAGAAGAACATGAGCAGAATGATCATTACTCTCTTCGGGAACAAAGTGATCAACTAAAGGTGGAGCCAAGTCGACACCCTTTCCGACCTATGTTTAAAATTATAATAATGTATTAATTGATTATCATTTAGGTGTATTTCTTATCATATTTGGTTATATAAAAATAGGATTAATAATAAAAATAAACATAATATACTATATTATGAGTTATTTAATTCCTTTTATTAGTAAGATAATACGAGTAATCGAAATATTTTTAATTAGATATATTTAGGTTTATATGAATTAAAAATTATTAATAAACATTTTGATTTGAATTATATTTATTCTAAGAAAAACTAGTTAATACCATAGTAACTCATAGTTTGGATGAGTTTATTTTTTTAATAAAAATTATTCATATTTGGTTATATAAAAATAAGTTTAGTAATAGAATTAACTAATTAGATTAAACATAATATAATATATTGTGAGTTATTTTATTGAGGGTAATCAAAATATTTTCATATGAATTAAAAATAATAAATATTTTGATTTAAGTTATATTTATTTAGGTTCATATGAATTAAAAATGATCATTTTTGGTAAACTAATAAATATTTCGATTATAGTTCCTAGGTTAAGTATATTTTGAAATTAGATTTATTCAGGTTCATATGAATTAAAAATAATTATATCTAACAAATTAATTAATGAATTAATTGTCTCTTGGACCAGTCAAATATAGCTCTTACCCTATCCCTGTGACCAAATTTAGTTGTTTCTTGGTCAATTATAGCTATTTTTTCTAACCGTTTGAATAATCTCTCTCTATTTAAGCAATGCGTAGATCTGGTTCTTCATCTTGTCCTGATGATGAACCACACTTGTTGGTTCAAAACGCATCGGCAAATGAATTTTGATGTGATTATCACCAAAAACCTGTCTAAAAAATTAGACACAAGAGAGTCATGCTCGAGAGGAGTAGGACGGGCAAGAGATGAATCCAAATCAATCTCTTTACCAACTAGGAGAGGTTTAGAAGAAAGCCTCTGATAACCAACATGGAGTTGGGCCTGAGGAGCAGTAAGGTTTTCCAAAATTTTGGAAGCTTTATCCATGAGAAGAAAAAGTGAAGAAGATGCTCTCCTTCACACAACCTACAGGGGTATCTAATCTTTCCCTTCTTCTTACCATCATTAGCTGAAGGTGTAACATTGACATGATCTCTAGAGGTTGATGGGGATGGTCGATTCAGGTCTTGAGACCATACCTCTAAGACTCTGGGGACGCCAGGACAGTCTCGAAGGAGATGTTCACCCTCACACAACTTGCAAGGGAATCTAACCTTCCATGGAGGATCAGAAGGTTTGTTGACAGGAAGTGCATTTAGAGAAATAACTGCATGATTGGCCTCTCACTTATCTGAATTCTTCTTCGTCATCTTCTTCTTCTTCTTCTTAGCCTCTTGGTTAGTAGATTTGAAACTTTCACGAGGTGAAGTGGAAGAGGAAGGTGAAGAAATAGGGGAAGAAGGTGAGAGGTCAACTTTAGAATCAACGTGACGTGATTCAAATGAAGGAGACATTTGCATAGGATTCGGGACACTCGAGACCACCGAGGTCGAAAATAACCAGACAGGAAAACCAATGGTTAACTCAGGGAGGGACAACGTTACCATATAAGGAGCACCAACATTTCCAAAAGAAGGAAAAGGACCAAGATTCCCATCTGAGGGGAACCCTTGACTGGTAGACTCTAGGAATGTTTCCATTGGAACCAATTTTTAAAGAAATACTAAGGAAGATAACTTTAACCAGGAATATTTTGTGGCAATTAATTTTAAGACACTGAAAAAAAAACTTTGCCTTTTCATATTTTAAGAGTCAAGAAAAGGGCAAAAGGTGACTCTAGTCGCTTTCGAAGTTAATGAGCTCTAAAAGGACAAGTTCTTGATGATATTTTAAATTTAAAGAGTCAAAAAGACCAAAATGACTACTCAGGGTATTCTAGGCATAAGGATTACCAGGTAACCGTGAAGTGCAAAATACCTCCCGACAAACCAAGAAGTATGGGCAGACAATCTCCCCTAATGCTATGTTTGGTGTATCACGTTTACAAGGTGGCAGACTTGGCTTCCAATGGATAAATGATTGCAACTTGCTGGGGTCTCCCTTTATATACTCGATGGTATAGGGAGCACAAGTCTGTACTAATGCTGTCTAGTGCCGAAGCGAATGACAACTGCTAGGTTTTAAGATGTCAGACCACGTCTCTAGCTTATACCACTAAATGTGAGCATTAAGATTCAATGCTTCCTTAGGTTAATTCAATAAATTTTAATGGTTGATCTTGAATTAGGTTTCAATTCCAAGGCCCTACCGTTGTCATCTAAATACTCCTATATGCAGATATATGAGAAAATAAATCTTTGCCTTCAATGAAAGTTAACACTAATTGAGGGATAGAGAGCACACAATCAATGCAACAACCAAAGAATGAAATCTTTCACTAATACTTTTCCTAAATGCACTTAATCTTCCCTTAACAACAAAAGAAGTTTCATTTCATTTCCATGCCTATGATGATGCAATTCTAGCTTCTCAATAACGCTACTAATGCAATATTTTCGCTTAAGTAAACTAGAATGATGTTCTTCTTTTCATAAAATGCAAAATGAATCTTTCACATAAAGCACTTTAATGAAAATTTTCACAATTCCGAAAAAAAAGCATTAATCAAATCCAAAGCATGATATGTGAAATTGAAAACAACTTCTCCCCTGAATCAAACAAACCAAACACATAAATGCTTCAATCGAAAAACCAAGAAATTTAATCTAAGCCCAGAACGAGAAAAGAGACACTTGAAATAAGAGAACAAATGAGACTCTTTCACTCATTCGATTGAAAATGAAGCAATGAAGATGTTGCGACTGAAATACATATTAAATGAAGCAGCAAATCATAAACTTGACACAATGAGTAAACAAACAAATGAACGGTAATTGACCTAGATGCCTCAAGGTCATAGAAACCATCCAAGAACTCAAGAAATCAAGCAATGAAACTTAAAACCAATCAATCAATAAAAAACGAACAAACAAAACATTCTAGTCACTTCTGGGCATAATAAGAGAGTCTGAGGGTCAAGATACACTTGCACTAGAATGGGAGAAATTCTGGTTTTTTCTTAACTCAAAGTCCGAAGCGACTACCTAACTGAAAACTAGCACTGATCGGCACGAATGGCTAGACTACAACCAGCGTTGATGGGCTGATTTACACGACTAACCATGCTACAAGTAGCGCTGATCGAGGGATTCAAAGAAAAAATAAAAAATAACTTCACACAGGGCTAGACTTAACACATCAGAGGGTGGGCTAAACCAAACAAGCACAAAAACCAAGCTAATGAAGCTTTCCAGTCAGAGAGAACACAGGCAAAACGAGCCAAGAGGTAGAAATTAAGAGGGCAAGACACACTGGTTATGATCTAGGGTAAACCTTGATCTTCACCTACAGGAATCAGCGCGACGACCTAATGGACAACACGCACCAAAAGGGGGTCAACGTGACTGCTTTTGAGAAACTCACGCTGATCGGTGTGACTGTCAGAAAATAAATGCGCTGACCGAGGATTCAAAGAAAAAAATAAAAATTTTCAAAGGCTAAGACCAGACTTGCTACTGTAAATTTCAGGCTCAAAGCAGTAAACTAGGCAAAGCAGAGAACACTAAAGGGAAATGGTGATACTAGAAAAGTTCACACAAAACCATAGAATGACAATCAATCAAACAAAAGGATTAGCTCCCCAGTGGAGTCGCCAATTTGTGGTGCAGGTAAATTCTCAGTGCAGACATAAACAATTCCTCTAGCCCGAGAGAGCGGGTCTATCCACAAACAAACAATCTATGGAAAATCTCCTTAAGCTAAAATCAATTAAGAGGGCCTACCTCTTAGAATGCTATTCCGCTTGGCGATGGTCCTGCTTTCTCACTCCAGCTATCTTCCGTTTCCTTCCTTTGAATACTTGAAACAAGCAAACGACAGCAACAACGAACGTGACAACATACAATATTGTATTCAACCTACTTAATAGGTCAAGGAACATTAAGCCATAAATATGTAAAATGACACTTCATTTAGGAAATCAATCAGTAGTTGCATTAATATAAATAAGAAAGAGAGTACAAACGGTGCCTTGACATTGTTGGTCTCCTCCGATGTATCCGGGTTCCCACACTTCTGCTAGCACTTCATGGATAGCCCCACCAAATGGATGTTTAAGGCCTCTTTCCCTCTAGTCTCAAACCAAACCAAAATCACACTATTCTCCCTCAAACACACACTAGAAATCTATAAGCTATAAATGACTTGCTGGTTATTCACACTTGCTCCAGAACTCCAATTAAAAACTAGCTTGTGCTTGGGAAAAAGAGAGGCTTATATAGCTTGGATGGAGGGGAGACAGTTACTCTCATCATGGGAGAAGGTATTATCTCTTGAGGTTGTTCCATCCTAATAAAGGAAAGGAGCCCAAATTGATTCCATTTGCTCTATCCGGCCAACCATCTACCAGGCTTCTGTTACGAAGCTTCTAGAAATGGTAGCTTCAACTCCTTATTTAAAAAACATTCCAAAAGAGCATCAACGCTGTTGGAAAAGGGCTCAGTTGATTCGATTGACACAATGGTTAGTTTTAACCTCTGTAAATTGGTGCAAGGAGAAAACTGGTCAGTAGCGTCGACCTTGTAAACTGGGATAGAAGGAAGATCCTTGGGAAATGACGCAAAGGGGAATTATTCTACTCATGAAGAGGGACATACTGGGAGTTTCTTCATGATGGGAAAGCATGTCAGATACACTGTAGAGGTCCTTCAGTATCATAGACAGGGAGTATAGGGACAGTGACAAAATCCTATGTAACAGGAGGGGGGGTGGCTTTTTATAGCTCTGAGGATGACAAAGTATTCAGATATGCATGGGACTCACATGAAAAACAAGGAAAATATTCATGGCCTTTATCAAGGTCTTTTGATAGCCAAAGAAAAGTAGGTGCAAGAGCCCACTATCCTAGAAGATTCACTCCTCATTTTGCAACATCTAGTCAAAGACAGATTGCCTAAGAAAAATTCTCTAGAGAATATTTTAAAAGAATTCATACACACTTCCTAAAGAAAAATCTCTAGAGAATATTATGAAAAGAGTTTAGGAAATGATGAAAACCATCCCATCATGAATTTAGGAAATTATAAAAACCATCCCATCAAAAGCCTTCTTCCATGTCCTACGAGACCACAACGAAGAAGTTGATAATCTTTCCAATGAGGGTTATAAATTTAAGGTGGGAGACTTATATATTGCTGACCAACTTAAGCTATTGATTCTTATGTAATGATGGTTAATAGCTACATTTTTATTTTTTATTTTTATTATTATTATTATAGATTATTGGTTCCATGTCCTATGAAACCACAACGAAGAAGTTGACAATGTTTCCAATGATGGTTATAAATTTAAGGTGGGAGACTTATATATTGTTGACCAACTTAAGCCATTGATTCTTATGTAATGATAGTTAATAGCTACAATTTTATTTTTACAGATTATCATATTAAAAGGGGTTGGAGAATGGGGGATTTTGGAGCATCATGGTACATAGTAATTAATCCAGTGCCTTCATCCACCATATGTGGCACTAAGGATATCAGTGATGGCAATGATAAATGGAGTTAACTTTTTTGCATTGGCAATGATGTGGGATTTATTTATGGTGGAAATAAAAGTTGCCATCCTCACATTTCCTACTTAATTAGTAATTAAAGGGAAAGATTGAAAATGGAATGAGGTCTAGGAAACTTGCCAAAGATTTTTGGAATAAGCAGCAGGCCTTCCTATTCGACCCATGGAAACCATTGGCCAATAATTTCATCCTTATGTCTTCTCCATCCTTGCATGGATGCAATTATCAGGTTAGTCTTGAATGGCTCAATCTAGATAATTAAAGAGTTTGGGTTCAATGATATAGTTGGTGAATTATCCTAATTATTGGTGTGAACCCTGTGATGGAAAGGTTTTGGTTTACATTATTTCAGTGCAAGTTAATAGAGAGTCAAGTAATACTAGAGTCCTATTAGATAACCACAGGCTGGGGTGTTTTATGGAATTTTCCTGCGTCTTAAACATATTGAAAAATAGTTGGGATGGTGGTCTTATTTAGGTCTATTTCTCCTCCCGTGAATGTGCCCAAATCCTTGTTTTTTTCCATAGAATCTGTGTTGTATTCATGTTGACTCCTATTCCTGTCATCGATCTCACAAAGCTGGGTAGGTGAACCACATAGTGTTGAGGAATGATAAAAATTGTTGGGTCAATAACTATCTTGGAAATAATTAGGTTCAAATTAATTCTATGTAGGTTAATTCAGGGTAGAAAAAATATTTTGGGCATGTGTTCCCTCTTTCACATACATCTAGTGTTGGCACTGAATGTTTTATGTGCATTGGATGGGATCTGGATGGTGTGGATACAACACTATACATATTCTCCTTTACATGCCTCCGAACTCACTATGTTTGGATGGATCCGGTCATCATCATAATTACCATAAATATAATTCCAAGTCCATTCTTTGCAAAAAATACAAACCCTGTAATTGGTGCATTTGTCATGTCTTGGAATAGTGTATCTGAGAAGGGGCATACAATTTCAGAGTTCCATATCGTTGGTAAAAAACTTGTTGAGCCTTTGGACCCTGTTCGAGACCTTGCTGTTGAAGGAACCGAGTTGGTCTTGGTTTATTGGACAAAAGATAACTATAACAATGGTTACAGGGAAATGGGAAAGTCAATCTATGTGCATCTAATTAAGGAACTGAAAAGGCTGTAAACATAGAGTTCTTATTGCCAACCTAGCTCAGAGAGTGGATACAATCCAAATGGACATCTTTACACTTAGGAATAAGTAAAATGAACAAGGAGAAACCATCAACAATGAAATGGATGAAATCCACAATTTGAAGCATCAGACATGCCATCAAGATGATGAGATGGATGCTCTCTATCAAGAAATTTTAGAGTTAAAGGAGCAACTGAAGCACTGGATCTATAACTTTAGTGAACCAAATAGCACAAGCTTTCAATCAACAACTAAAGTTCTAGACCTAAACAAGCCACCCCAACATGGAAGCATTTTAGAGTTAGAGGAGAAACTCAAGAAATGAACCTATAACTTTAGTGAACCAACTAGCACAAGCTTCCATTCAACAACTAAAGGTATAGACCTAAACAAGCCACCCCAACATGGAAGTCAGTTAAGTGATATCAAGCTTGATTATACCATCATGTAGTAGTTAATGTTCTTCAAATGTAGTTTTTGGAGGGGGAAATTATGTAATATCTATACTTTCAAAATCCCTAATTTTGTTATGTAGTACCACATTTTAGATGATAGCCTTGTATATCTCCTAGATAGGAGGCACAAGATAGAAAAATTTGAAACATAAGTGATGTACGCCTTATGTATTTGCCGCAACCAAGTGTGTATTTGTAACACAAATAGTCTTTCTAGTTATTAAAAATAAAAAAATAAAAAAATTGATGGTACCAATGGCTAAGGCCACAATATCAATTAATTGATAATTTTAACTCCAAAAATAAAATAAAATAAAAGTTACACAAATGTGAAGAATGCTAAAAAATCAAACATTTAAAAAGAAAAATAAAAAAGAAAGGTAGATAAGCTTTAGGCACTAATTTTTACGTTCTTTTTTTTTTTAGTTATGATATTTGGTTTTTAATGCCATGTCTAAAAAATGTTTAAATTTTAACCCTAAAAAGATGGTGATGCTACATCACCACTTTTCATTTTGACAGGGTTGTTTTATGTCTATTGTAGTCATGACATTTGGTCTTTAATTCCATGATTGATAAATATATGAATTTGAAGTTTGAACCCTATAAAAAAGATGATGCTACATCACCACTTTTGCATTTCAACATGGTTTTTCATGTCTTTGGTAATCATGGTATTTGGATATTAATTCCACGGTTGACGAATATTGGAATTTGAACCTTGAAATGAAAAAGGGTGATGCTGCATCACCACGTTTCAAAATGAGGATAAAAATTAGTACTAAATGCGACCTCCAAAAAAATGAGAACTCGGTCAAGTTCTCCTTAAGTTGGTAATTTTTTTATATTCTTTTGCATTACTTTACTCATCTGGCATCAGAGTGAATTTATTGGCTTTAAGGGGACACCTTTGTTGTTGAAGGGTTGACTCATTTTTGTTAGAGTATATTTAGATTGGGTTTGTGATAAAACTAGTTTAAGTGAGAGCTCTATGATGCCGATTCTTCTGCTGAAGGAGAAAGGAAAACAATTCTAAAATTGAGATCAAGAAATTTACTAGAAAAAGCTTTAAGCTATGGAAGTTCAAGATCGAGGATATTTTGGTAGACATAACAATGGGTCATTATGTATCCTAATACTGCACCTATGCATATGTTAATACAAGACTGGGTGAAGTTGGACAAGAAGAAAAATAGTACAATCCAATTGTGTCTTACATATTCAACACTACTAAATATATCCTGATACTACAACCAAGGCTTATGGGATAAGTTGGGGACTTGGTATAAATTTAAGTCCTTAAAAAATAAACTTTTCCTTTGGATGACATTGTACCTCCTGACGATGAATGATGGAGACAATGACAAAGCATTTAAATGCCCTTCAATATTATTGTCATCGATATTAGAATTTCTAATAAAAACAAGTTCACTAGTCTACTATGTTCTTTGCTAGGTTCAAGGGATTTCGATTGTAGATTTTGGGAGTAATGCAACTACATAAAGTTTGATGATGTGGTATATTTGTCATCAGAAAAAATTAGGAGAAAAACCATGGTTGATCAAAGCATGCATGCCTTATATATAAGAAGAGGTTCCTTGGGTAGAAATAAGAATAATTCCTTGAATGGGAAATATAAATATAAAAAAAATCCTTAAGAAAATGCTAGAAATATGGTAAAGCTAGTCATTAAAAGAAGGATTGTGGATTTTAAAATGTTAATAAATGGATTCGACGATGCTCCATCCATAGAAGGGAAGACCTCTTAAGATGAAGGAGGGGGTTTGTACTTGGCTTCTTCAAGCACAAATGTAAATAATGTTGTAACATTAATTGACTTGAGTGCTTATTTTCATATGAATCTTGATAGAGAGTGGTTTCATGAATATGAAAAGTATAATGGAGGTGATGTTATCCTAGGAGATGATTGGAAAGAGAAAATCATAGGACATGGAAAAGTCAAGTTCTTGCTCAATGATGGAAGGATTAGAACATTCCCTGGGGATTTTTACTTTCTAGAGCTAGTTATATACTTGATATTTGTAAGTGAGATGAGTGATGTAGGTGTACATACTATGTTTGAAAGGAAAACTTGCAACATGGTTCAAAGAGAAATAGTGTTGATGAGGGAAGTTTGGAATGTAACTCTGTAAAAAGTGTTGGGAAGCATTATCAATAACGTGTGTAATAGTTCTATTGTTCTTGAGGGTGAAATAGTGCATAAAGAATCCTCACTCTCTTGAGAAAATATGATGTTAGGACTTCAAATAATGGGAGATATTGCAGGGAAGGACCTTCAAAATATATACTAACATAGTGAGAATGACGACTTCAAAACGAGAAGTTTGGACAAAAAAAATTCATATTTTTGGGAAAAAAAACTCTTGAATGAAAAAGTGGCACTACCTATAGCACCAATTTTTTTTGAAGGTTGTTAAAATTATAACTTGTTTGAAATCACGACTTTGACTGCTAGACTATTTCCCATCCACATACATAGATAACTGTAGGAGAAATTGATTCTCCTATGATGTAGCTTGCTAGCCAACAATCCCTACCATGATCCATAGATAGTCAAACTTAGATGCTTCTCACCCATTCATGCTTAGTACATATTGATCTAGCCTACTGATATGATGAATGTGGGTTATTTATTGTGAGGTACATTAACCATTTTTGCATTCAAGTGATTTTGTCCAATGTTTAAGGAATTCTAGTATGAATCACAAGTTGAAATAGGATTATAGACCATTATTGGTTGTGTACTTGTTCCCTTACATCTTCTTGGTGGTTATCACTTTCCCATAGTCCAATGTGAACTTCCTTAGGGTCTCTCTTTCATTTTCTAGAAGGCGCACAAATAAGAGGCTTTGATGATGGTATCATTCCATGTTATTCACACTTGTCATCATTCCACCCATCACGATTATCCCATCTTTTGATTGGTTTTCATCAGTCACTTGTACTAGTTTCCTATTGGCCTTTTCCTATGAGAAGATGTGGTTAAATATACTTAAGTTTGATGAAGTTGTAAGAAAATAAAAAGCATAAGCCAAATATCAAAATGCAAAAGAATGGAAAGGGATGTAAAGCAGTCAAAATCTAATTATAGCTTGAGCTCTACCTCCTCTTATATATCATGTTTTTCCTAAGAGTATACATGCATGTCACATATATCAAAGTAAAAGGAATTCTCATAGAAATTCTTGACCTCGATGAGGCGATAAAATGCCCATAATTAAAGGTGGATTATATCATTATTATGACATGAAAAATAAATGAAGCTTGTTAAACAAGATATATTAACAAAAAAACAGAGAGAGAAAGGAAAATATGGGGGCTTGGAAAAGCAAATGTGAGAGAAGGTAACTTAAGTAGCTAAGCGCTCCCTCTACAATGATGCTCATGGAAAATGATTTTACATAATCTAGTATAAGACTTGATGGTCCCAATCATTAGCTATATTATAAGGCCATTTTTCTATCCTCCAGCCTATAAATTCTTCTTTTCTCACATTAATTAACATATCTTTGACTATAATGTGCTTAGTAGGAAGATTAGATGGTGTTTGTCATACTTCGTGGCCTAATGTGGTTAATGTGTACGAAAAATAGCATTCTTGAGTGCATTTACTATGCATAGGCACGTTGGAGGCACCTAGAGGAGATGTAGGAGGCTTTTCCCCTACATTTACTCTCCTTCAACTCGAATTTATCCCTAGAATCACTCATCAACAACTCAACATATATTGGTATCCAATGAACTCAAGTAATTGCAAGAATCTAGGGGAGATAGATCCAAATTTTTCAAGATTTTAGAGGGAAGAAATCTTCTTTTCAAGGAGGCTGCCCCTCAGTAATCTTTGTATAAATCAAAAAGCCCATGGGCTCACTAGGATTGGAACTTTTGGAGCAAGGAGAGCTACTAAGAGCCAAGTTCTTGAGACTTTCATTTTCATTTGCATTCAAATGTATTTGAACTCCATTTTATGTTAATGAAAGGTCTACTATTGTTTCACATTTGAGTTTTTTTTCAAAGGTATGAGTCCCCTTGGGTTAGGGCTCAACCCAGAGGCTCAAATATCTCTTTATGTATCTTATTTACGCATTATTTTAGTAGCAACATTTCCTTCTTTGTTTTAGTAGAAGCTTACTTGCTAGAAAAATTGTGGTTGCAGAATTGATTACCACCTCTCTTGTGGGAAGTGTGGTTGAGGAGTCTACAGTAGCAATCCAAAAATACGTGGTTGTATTCATTTGTATATTTCTAGGCTTTAGCTCATCTTTCTCTTGCATACTCTGTTTCTGCAATCTAGGGGTTAAGATAATCTCTCTCTAAATATTTCATATATGTAGGTTAGATGCATGTTGTAAGGTAGATTATTTATTAATGAAATAAAATTCAACTCATCCTTCTCTATTTGATTTCATAAAATTTGACTCTCCTTCAACTCGACTTGATCCTTAGAATCACTGATCAACAACTCGAGGTCTACTCGAAGCTAATAAACTCAAGTAATTGCAATGATCTAGGGGAGATAGATCATCCTTTTCTGAGATTTTGGAGGGAAGAAATCCTCTTTCCAAGGAGGCCACCCCTTAGCCATATTTGTATAAATTAACAAACCCAAGGGCTCACTAGGATTGGAACTTTTGGAGTAAGGAGAGCTACTAAGAGCCAAGTTCTTGAGACTGTCATTTTCATTTTCATTTCCATGATGTTTTTGAACTCCATTTTATGTTAATGAAAGGTCTAATATTATTTCACATATGCTTTGTTTCAAAGAGTTGAGTCCCCTTGGGTTAGGGCACAACCCAGAGGCTCCAATCTCTCTTTATGTATATTATTTATGCTTTATTTTAGTAGCAACATTTCCTCCTTTATTTTAGTAGAAGTTTACTTCCCATAAAAATTGTTGTTGCAGACTTGATTACCACCTCTCTTGTGGGAAGTGTGGTTGAAGAATCTAAAGTAGCAAGAAAAAAATATGTGGTTGTCTTCCTTTGTATATTTCTAGGCTTTATCTCATTGTTCCCTTGCATACTTTGTTTATGCAATCTAGGGGTTAAAGTCATCTCTCTCTCTCAAGCTTTCATGTATGTACGTTAGATGCATGTTGTAAGGTATATTATTTCTTGATCAGTGTGCTGGAAACCAATGAACTCAAGTAATTGCAAAGATCTAGGGGAGATATATCCATTTTTTTTGAGATTTTGGAGGCAAGCAATCCTCTTTCCAAGGAGGCTTCCCCTTAGTACTATTTGTATAAATCAACAAGCCCAAGGGCTCACTAGGATTGGAAATTTTGGAGCAAGGAGAACTACTAAGAGCCAAGTGCTTGAGATTTACATTTTCATTTTCATTTGAATGATGTATTAGAACACCATTTTATGTTAATGAAAGGTCTAATATTGTTTCACATCTAAGTTTGTTTCAGAGGGATGATTCCCCTTGGGTAAGGGCCCAACTAGAGGCTCCAATATCTCTTTATGTATCTTATTTATGCATATTTTAGTAGCAACATTTTCTTCTTTGTTTTAGTGGAAGTTTACTTGCGAGAAAAAATGTGGTTGTAGACATGATTACCACCTCTTTTATGGGAAGCGTGGTTGATGAGTCTACAACAACAAGCCAAAAATATGTGGTTGTACCATGATTGGGGAGGACCAAAGACCACTCTAAACTCACCTTTCCTTCACTGCAAGTACAAATTTGCAATTAGTATTAGAAGAAAAATTTCCACATTTGAATAGAAATGATTGTTTTCTTATGAAATGTACATGGATTATGTTACTAAAGCCAAGTTTCCTTGAACATAGTGATAAAGGGTGATTCATCAATGCAAAGTATATTAGGCATGATTCTTGAATTCATGCTTCCTTAGGATTTGTCACACGCATTGTTGTTGAAAATATCAAATTTCCTTTTTCAAAGCAACTTTCCACATTTTGCAAGTAGAATAGCACTTCTCATTTATGCAATTAGCACAATCTACACATTCCTACAACTAGAGTCAGTCTTTACATTTAGATGAATAAAACCTTCATTTTTGCAATTAGAATAATGTTTTCATTCCTTCAAATAGAGTAAAACTCTGTCTTTTGCATGCAATTTCTTTCTTTAATCCAGTTGAAGGAGTGGTATCTACATGCCTTGATATGATCCATTGCTTGAAGGTGGCATGGGTAGAACTTGACCTACTGTGCATATAGCACTGCCACCTCTAAGTTTGTACCAACCCCATATTGATAATTAAAGTTGGTAGCCTTGGGAGTCTCAAAATTATTCTTGAGATAATGAGGCTCATCACTTTTTGGGTCCATTACAGGGGAGGTGTCCAAGTAGGTGTTGTTTCTACTTAGAAGTTGTCTTTCTTTTTTATCTTTTGTTTTGCATCAATACTATTGACTTGGAAAATTTCAAAAAAAGGGGAAAAAACAAAAAAGAAAAAACAAAACTAGTTTGTTCATGCCTCATAGGAGTAGGGATAATCAAGGGAAATTCCTAAACCCCCACCCTTCAAGAAGTCAACCATCACTCTTCTTTGATAACTCTGAGCTTCCTTCTTTGACCATAGGGGAGTTAGAAAATCCTTTAAGTGAGAAACCTGAAATTTTTGAAGAACCTGTTGGGGAGAAAGAGCCTATATGACTTATCCAAAACATGGTTGAAAATAGGCAGAATGAGTTATTTCCCATCCAAGAAGCCAATGGGGAAGCCAGGATGAAGAATATCAACCCCACTTCCCTTCCACACTTCCATGGAATAGCCTCTTAGGGCCCTCACACATTTATGTTTTAGTTTGATGTAGTTTGTAAGACCTATGATTATACCTCTAATGAAAAGAAGCAAAGATGTTTCCCTCCACCCTCAAAGATGCAACCTTGCGCTATTTTATGAGTTTACTTGGAGGAAACATCACTACCTGGGCACAAATGCACAAGACTTTAATGATAAGTATAGGGATTGCTGTAGGCCTAAGGAGTCAAAAGAAGAAATATTTAGGATGACCCTAGGGCCAGATGAGTCCTTGGAAGACTATAAAGAAAAATTCCAACTTAATTATAGGAGGGCTAACTATACCCTTGATCCCGAATCACTCAAGCTTGTACTTCTTCGAGGGATTAGGGAGGATGTAATGGAGACTCTCAATATGTTTTATGGAGGAGATATTTACCATATGACTTATGATGACATCAAGACAATATTCAAGAACCATTCGAGGGCTACTAGGAAAAGAGGAAGGTCTAGTCAAGGCCTAGTTAACTCTTCTCCCTCCTCCTCAACCATCAAACATGAGATAGAAAGTATGTTGGAATATTTCAAGAGTGAAATGTTGCATGCCTTTGTCTTGCAGATGGACACTATGAAAATTAAAAGGAAGAAAGAGGAAGTAGAATGAGCACTAGTTATCTTTTTCCCTAGATGCATCAAGAGGCATCCAAAAATGAGTTCCCAGTAAACACCATAAAGGCCTGCTCTATTTGTGAGGAAAACCATGCAACAGAAAAATGTCCCTCTCTTCCAGGCCTAAAGGTTGTATACCAAGGAGTTGAGAATGACTTGGAACAACTCTGCTTCATCAACCAGAGGAGGCCCCAAGTCCCTCAACCATATCATTAGGGCATGCAAGGTGCATAATATCCTGCTTACAATTCAAATCAGAATGCACCTTTCCAGCCTTTGTACCCTCCAACACATCCATTGTGGTCCATACCCTCTCCTTGGTCCTATGCTCCTCAATATCACATTCATCTTGTCGACCCACCTTTCCATCCATATCAACCTTAGCCTCTTCAATGGGGCAACCATTCACAAGGATGGAGGCCCCAAAGAACCCAACCTCCTACCTTAATTCCTCCTCATCAACCTCAACCACAACTACCTCACAAAAACCCACCTAAGAAACCTCAAATGCCTTCCCAACCTAATCTGGACCTGAATAATAAGCATACACAAAAAGTTTATAGTGGGGAAATATCCTATCTTGATTATGTTGTGGATATCCAAGAGATCAACCTTCGGTCTAGGAAGGTACTCCTAGATTCTCACCCACCTTCTCCACCTGAAGATCTTGAAGAAGAGAAGGAAGATGGCACCCTTAAAGCCAATGCACCTCCCTATCATGAAAGGCTGGTCCAACCTAAACAACACACCACAGAAGAGGCTGAACTTGTAGGATAATTAAAGAACTCATGTGTTAAAGTACCCCTTATCCAAGCCATGAAAGATGTCCCCATTTACAAAAATATTATCAAGGAAGATATTTTCAAGATGCATAGGAGAAGAAAAATAGATGCCCCCATTATCAATGTTGTTGGTCAACTTTTTTATCTAATGCTTAAGAGGGTGATCTTGCCAAAGTACTTGGGTCCTGGTAGCCCAATAGTGGATGTGCACATTAATATCATTGTGGTCCCTACTACTTTGATTGACCTTGGGGCTACAATCAATGTTATGACCAAGGAAACTATGATAAATCTAAACCTCCAAGGAACCTTGAGGAAGACCACTATAGTACTGCGTCTTGCAGATAGATCCACAATATCCCCTGAATGATTTATTGAGGATGTGATGGTCTCTATCGACTCCTAGGAGTATCCCACAATTTTCCTTATCCTCCAGCCCAAGACCATGTTTAATGGTTACCCTCTCATCCTAAGGATACCTTGGTTGGACAATGCTGATGCTTACATTAGTTGTAGGGCTAGGAACATGGCCATCAAGAATGGGCATCTATCAAGTAGCTTGTATTATATCCCTCCGCTCAACCCTCTGTTGAGCATGACTTACCCTTGTGGATAGAGGACGAGGAAGAAGAAGACCTTTATAAGTCATCCTCTACTGAGTTTTTACACTAGACACTACTATGGGAAGTAGGTAGCTAGATGAAGATGACCTTATTGACCACTTATTACATAATCAATCTCCTACTACCATGCCAATTGATGAACTGGTGGAGGAATCCTTAGAGAAACCTGAGAAAAATCTATGGACTGATCTATACTCTGCTGATTATGACCTAGATCATGCCACGGTTGTGAAAATCAACCCATCTAGGATTCTAAAAATCAACCCTTTCCTCTCAGTCGAGCAAGAAGAGAAATTATGTACTATGTTGAGGCAACAACTTGATGCCTTTGCATGGGACTACAAGGAAATGAAAGGGGGGCATCCATCAGGTTGTACTCATCATATCTACATCATAGAGGGATGCAAACATGTGCACCAACCGCAGAGGAGCATAAATCTTTCCCTTAAGGATATTGTAAAAGACGAAATATACCCCATTTCAGATAGTGAATGGGTGTCCCCTCTTGTCATAATACCCAAGAAAATGGGAAGTGGAGAATTTGTGTTGATTATAGAGAATTTAACAAGGCTACAAAGAAGGACCATTTCCCACTGCCTTTCATTGAACAAGTCCTCGATGACCTTGCATGAAGAAATTATTTTCCTTCTTAGATGGATTTAGTGGGTATATCTAGATTCAAATAAGCCTTGAGGACTAATATAAGACTACATTCACATGCCCATGGGGGACCTTTTCCTATAGGTTCCTTCCATTTGGTTTTGTGTAATTCTACTGCTATTTCCAAAGGGAAGTATTGAGTATCTTATCTAACCTTGTGCATGTCATTGTTGAGATACACATGGATGATTTCACCCCTTATGGGAGTGATTTCCTGGAATCCATTTCTAATCTATGTAAAGTCTTGAGGAAATGTCTTGAGATGAATATTTCATTGGGTCCCGAGAAATGTGAGTTTATAATGAATGTAGGGACTGTCCTAGGCCATTTCATATCCAAGGAAGTGATCCATGTTGACCCCAACAAAGTTTCCATCATCAGAAAGGTCTCTACCCCTAAAAAATAAAGGGATTTCAAAAGATTACTTGGGTTGGCTGGATATTACAAAAGATTCATCTAGGAATTTAGTAAGTTGGCCTCAACCCTATTCATATTAAAGGCTAAATATTTAGAATTATGTTGGAAAGAAAAGTGCCAAGAGGCATTTGAAAATCTAAAAGAAAAATCAACCATTGCACCCATCCTTAGAGGCCCAAATTGGGCATTGTCTTTCCACATCCACACATATGCATAAGATAAAGCTGTAGGAGCAACCTTAGTACAAGTGGAAGAAAAATTTCCTTATGAAATATACTTCATCAGTAAAAACCTTTCTAAATTTAAACTCAACTATACAGTGCTTGAAAAGGTGCTCCTAGCTGTGGTGCATTCTTTGAGTAAGTTTAGGCACTATATCACTAGGTATCGAGTATTTGTTCATATTGATCATGAAACCATTAAATACTTATTGAATAAAGATGATATCAATGCTATAATAATTATATGGTTGTTATTATTACAACAATTTGATCTAACTATTGTTGACAAGTTAGGAAATGTTAATGTGGTTGTAGATTTTTTGTCAAGGCGAACCTTGCCTGCAAGAAATGAGGAGATGGTAGATGATCAACTTCTAGATAACACCTCTTTTCCATCTCATTGTTATCTCTTTGGTTTGTTGATATACAAAATTACTTGGTTGCTGGGAGGTTCCCTCCTAATATATCTTCTAGGGAGAAGAGAAAGATTTTTAGGAAGAGTTCCCATTTCACCTAGATTGGGGGAAATCTCTTCAAGTTGGGGCTAGATAAGTTTCCGAGAGGAGGAGGTATTTGACATCCTCTCAGCATGCCATAATGGGCCTTGTGGGGGCCATTTTGATGCTAAAAGGACAAACTTCAAAGTTCTACAAGCTGGCTACTACCAGCCTACTCCACATCAAAATGCAAGGAGCTACACTGCTAGGTGTGATGAGTGCAGAAGGATGGGAAAGCCTACACCCAAGGATTTGATGCCCCTACAACCTCAAGTGACTCTGGAGCCATTTGAGAAGTGGGGCATGGATTTCAATGGGCCCATTGATCCCCCATCTAGGAAAAAGAGGTATATCATTGTGTACAATGATTACTTGACCAAGTGGGTTGAAGCAAAGGTAATAAAGGAATCAACCGAGTAGAAAGTGGCTGAATTCCTAAGGGAAAACATCCTTTATAAGTTTGGCTTTCTGAGGGAGTTGGTCACTGATCAAGGGACATAGTTAACCTCGAATTTGATTGAAGGAATCATGGGGAAGCACCACATCAAGAACATGAAATGCACTAACTATAACCCTTAGGTAAATGGGCATGTGGAGTCACAAACAAAGCCTTGGTGAATATTTTGACCAAGTTTGTTAGCAACAGAATAAGGAATTGTGACAGATCGACTAGTAGAGGCCACTTGGGCCTATAATACCACCTGGAATACCACCACTAGATTTATCCCATTTGAATTGGTTTATGGAAAGAAAGCCTACTATCCATTGAGTTTGAATACAATACCTTGAGGATGGAAACATAGTTGGATTTAGACCTCATTGTAGCACAACAAGAGAGGCTTCAATGGTTTGGATACGTTCAGATTGCAAGCTCTCATGCACACTGAGGTAGTCCAAATACAGAGGAAATTTTGGCATGACAGATACATTAGGGATAATCCTTACAAGAAGGTGATTGGACCCTTCTATATTAATCAAAGTTCAAGGATTTCAAAGGGAAATTGATGACAAGGTGGTTGGGCCCTTATCTAGTGGAAAAATGTTATGAGAATGGGTTTGTCCAAATCAGAACAATCGATGAGGAAGGTATTCCATTGCTTGTTAATGGTTTCCAATTGAATTTATAGAAGAAGCCTCTATCAAAATAGGAGTTTACTAGTTCAATAAGTAAGGAGCTTAATGTAACTGGGGGCCTTACAATGCTCAGTTCATCCAACCTCTAATTAACAAAAGAAGGCAAAGAAAAAAAATAACAAAAAAGAAAGAGAAAAAAAGGAATAAAAGGCCTAGGTGAAAATATCCATGAGGAACCTAAGGCGAACTCTAGGGTTGAAAACCTCCCAGAGGAAACCTAAGAGCAAAAAAAAGAAAAAAAAATAAAAAAGATCCCCAAGTGAAAACCTCTTTTGAGGCACCTGGGGAAGGCCTATAGATTGGAAACCTCTTTAGAGGTAGCTTGCAAGTCTCAAAAAACAAAGGGAGAGAAAATAAAAGAGAAAAAAGAAGGAGAAAGAAACCCAGAGGTAAAGGATCCCTTACACTAGTTTTGCTCACAAATTTTTGCAGGGTTCCAACCATGGTCAAAGAACAACAACAAAGAGAAGTAGGAGGGCCAAATTCCACTTTTCCACCTCCCAAGATAGTCTCTTGCATGTCCTTCATCATTCCTTCCATCTCCCTACATCCCTCCATCATCAAACACCCCATCTCACTGAGTTCTGCCTCAATCCTACAATGCTACAGGATTGCCCTGAACTGCTACAGGATTGATAAGAATTGCTACATGATTGAAATAATCATAGGAAAATGGTCCAAATATGATGTTTTGATTGGGGGAATGAAGGGATAGGTTCACCACACCTACATGATCTTCCATCCACATCACGTAGCCATTTTTCCATCCAAAAATTCACCCTTGTTCATGAAAAAAATCTATTTTAGCCACTTCTTCACAAGTTCTCACCACTATCAAAGTTTCCAGTCAATGTTAATAGGCTCACCACGAATTATACAAGCATGTTAATTTATTTCATGAAGGATATTCTTATTTTGGAAGGGTCTATGTGACTGTTATAGGAAATATCCAATCTTGTAGTAGCCTGCACAAAACCAACAAAACCACAACCAAAGACACTTAACAACTACAAAATGAAAACTTAGTCATCGTAGAGCATTGAGAGACTATCCTTGAGATCCTAGGAAGCCACAACACTTTTTAGGAGAACCTACATGGCATTGATCACCTTCATAAAAAACAAATCGATCCTTGAAGAACATATATCATAAAACTTCACTCAGTTAGACACACATCAGAGAGTATCTATAAAATTTTTTATATGTTTTGTATAGAAAAGGACCAGTACAAGATATAGCACCTCCATAGGCCAGTAGATCGATCACTGAAGAAACATGAAAGAATCAACATCAACTCAACATCACCAGATAGGCTTAGGTATGCCACTCCTCGCCTCTTCCTTTAAGAGAATAATGGTTCAAAAGTGGTTTTAATGGATGAGGGACAAATATTATAGGTTGGAGGTGGCCAGTAAACTTGGTTAGCCTCAGGAAGTTAAAGTGTAGTTCACTCACCTTTCATGCAACGTGGAAAAGTCAAATTAAGGGGGGGAGGTGATGATTACGAGGAGTGGGTTCCAACGATCCAAAAAAGGAAATACATGTATGAAAGGTAGGGGCTAGCTCAAAAATATCATTGAGCCGAATACCATAAGAGGAAATAAAAAAGATAGGCCCAACTTCATTCGTACCAAGGAGCTCATTCCAAAAACGGTTGGAGAGGCCCACTAAGGCATCGAGAGGTGAGATAACTACAACCAGGGGGTCCCTAGTGTGCTAAATATAAGCTACAAGGTCAACTAGCAGGTGATACAGGGTCGAAAGA
This sequence comes from Pinus taeda, assembly GCA_000404065.3. Lineage (NCBI taxonomy): Eukaryota > Viridiplantae > Streptophyta > Pinopsida > Pinales > Pinaceae > Pinus > Pinus taeda. The sequence continues at coordinate 80,719 of APFE030800157.1, forward strand.
AAGTGCTACAAGATTAGAGGAAATTTCTACAGGATCAAAAACGATGCTACAGGATTGCGGAACAATTGCTACAGGATCGGGCTGAGAAAGGAAAGAGGGTCCAAATCAAAAACATTTTTCCTCCAAATACCCAGAACCATGAATAAATCACCCGGGGAAGGTAAATAGTGTTTTTTTCACCCCCCTTTTATGAAGAGGATTTAATTGAATTCTGCCTATGTAGACATCCTGTAGCAAATCCCATGTAGAATTGAATTGCTCTTAAAAATATAATAAAATATTTTTATATGTGGGAAGCAAGGTGGCATAAAAGATAGTCGACTTGAATTTTGGACTATAATTCCCATTCCCCTACCAAAAGTATAGTTCTAAACCTCTCACCCCTGTCTTGAAACATGAGGCTTCTCAATACACAGTCTCCATAAAAAATCTTTGAGAAATTTGAGGAAACAATTGTAGGAAACATGGGATGGGGTTTCAATAGAAGGGATTCCACAAAGATTAACATAATTCATCAACATCCTCTCGTTAGAGATATCTTCCTAAGCCATCAATGGATGGGGTTCTTTGAAAAATTGCAAGGGTATGATGATGAGATATCCCATGAATTTTCCATGGCCCTTCACTTTCAAGGGGAAGACAGTGCAACCACTGTTGTTAGGGGAATTTCCATCCATGTGAATGCAAAGATCATTAGTAGAGTAACCACCATACCATTAGAGGTTAGATGGGGCAAGGAAGATAAAAAAAAGGCATCATAACCAATAAAAACTTCTTCCTCCTTGAAGAGAATCCTGTTGAAGACAAAAATGGAGTAAGGAGGGAGAGCCTCCCTTACCCTTGGAATGAAGTGGCCTATAACATCCTTAAGTACATATATTGTGAAAGGAGGTTGAGTTTTTTATATGCCTATCAATTTATGCTACTCTATGAGCTAAGGTTCTAAACAAAGTTGCCCATTTCAAGCAAGCTTAGTGTTCCACATTCCTTTCTTCAGTCCATGATTGAGATGGCCAGAGGGCGAGGGAAGGGAAGCAAAAATACATTTACCATCATGGCCTCATAAGGCTAATTTTTATGAATGCCTTAAACCACCTCAAGATATTTGTGTTGGGGATTGATTTTGTGGGCATGGATAGGGAGGCCTTGATTGAAACACAAGCACAAACCATGACACAACATGAAGAGACCACAAAATCTGGTGTTGGAGGTAAGTAAGGAGAGGAAGAAGAGGATGGAGAATAAGAAAAAGATGTTGAAGAGAAAGAAGAGGAAGAAGAGGCTGAAGAACAAGAAGAAGATGTTGAAGAGAAAGAAGAGGAAGATGCTGAAGAGAAGGAAAAAGAGGTCGAAGGAGAAGCTAGAGAAGAGAGGAAAGAAGAAAGAAGGAAGCAAAAGGTAGAAAAAGAGACCCTTGGAGAACCCTATAGATCTAGGAAGAAGAGAAAAAAATGTAGAATATAATCCTCTTAGAAGGAAACATAGAAAAAGAGGTGGCTGCTACCCTAAAAGCCCTTAGCACACATGTTAAGCCCAAGAGGAGGCAACCAAAACAAGGCCCCTTACACTTTAAAAGAAGAAAGAGCACTAGGATCAAACAAGGGAAGCCTCAACCTTATTCAACAATCCCAATCACAATTAATGAATCAATTAGCCATCGAGAAGGAGAACTGGGATGAGGAGAAGGGAAAAATGAGGAGGCCACCTCTCTCAAAGCCAAGGGAAAGTAGCCTTTGACACCCATGAGAAGGACAATCACTAGGGCAGTCACAACCAAGAAATTCAAAGCACAAATTATGCTGCTACAGGAAAGAACAAAGCCGCTACAAGAAATGACATAGATGCTATAGGAAAGAACAAAACTGCTACAAGATAAGGAAAAAGTACTACAGGAAAGGAAAAAACACCTCAAGAGGAGGTAGAAGGTACACAAGGGCTCCAAAATCCAGATTCACAACATGATCTTAGATCATATTACAAGTTTGTTGAAGCAGGAAAAATTATACCTAAAATGTTTCTAATTCCCCTCCTAGTTGAGTTAGAAAAAAAGAGAAGCATAACTCACTGATGGATGCAGATTGCAAAATACAAGAAAGTAGAGGATGTAGGCTTCATGGAGGATAATATGCAACAAATGGGTAAGGAAATGAATAAATTAAGGGTAAAGGAATCAACCATGAAGGAGAAACTGCAATTAGAAAATAAGAGGCTGAGAGAGAAATTGTAGGAAAGGGAGGCACAACTTGCTGTTGAAAAGTGTGCAACAAGAAATGCTTGTTGAGAATGCAACAAGATGATGGAGCTTAGTGGAAAGGAGTCGCCTTCACTAAGTGGTCCCGCAGGCAAGTTTTGGCGCAAAGTCTATTTTTAGAAATATGGATCATGGTCTATGAGTTGTAGGATGCTATTTATGGATGATTGGTCATGTTGGGAAAAATAGATGGAATTCTATTTTTTGGATCACAGCGGTGTGATCAGATTCTATTTTTAGACTGTCAGGCAAAAATAGAAACAGTCAAATATTATTAGCCCTTAGTAATATTTGGACTCTAAACTTTATCTTATTCTCTTGGAGCACTTCAGTTGGAGCTACGGATGTGGCACATGCAATTGCATGAAGGAAATACGTGGTTCTTATGGGTAACTTGAGCTATTGCATGGAGGACTTCAGTTAGGACTTCAGTGATTGAGTTCTGTGGAGTTGGATCAGGAGTTGATGGAGTTGTGTTCAGTTTGACTTAGTTGAACTAATTGTAGTTAGTCTAACTGACAAATAGACTAATGATGAGTGATGTGAATTAATTATTAATTAATTCACTAATTATTAACTCATAAATCAACTAAAGAATACATCAGTTAACTCAGTGCATGGACAGTTCAGTGGAGACAAGTGTTAGAGGTCGGTGAAAGGGTGAGACTACTATCAGTTGTGACTATCGCTGT